>VDFB02343637.1:28358-53904 GCA_007258455.2 Sequoia sempervirens | reverse complement strand
AACAAACATCAGTTGAAATAGTTTGCAAGAAAAGTGTTTGACGAAATTCCCGAGCAACAAATTCAGAAAATTAAGGAAAGATTTGGCAAGGGTCCTTACATTTAAAATACATAGACCTATATCTCTTTCTATGATATCTACTATGCAACTAAAGAGATACATGTGAAAGGAATGCAAGATATTTGCTATCATTATCATGATAATTCAAAGGGCTTGATAGAGATATCTCTAGATGATCATCTTATTCTAAAAGAGTACAATTTTTTTTCCTTCAAATTCACATGGGATGCCACTCCACCATATGGTGGACTTTCATATTGTTTTGGTTCCAAAATCCCAACCAATTTCTAGAGCATGATACAATATGACAAAACATGAGATTAGTGAGATCAAGAATAATTAGAGTTGTTAGAGAATGGTCACATCCATCCCAACATCTCACCTTGAGGTGCACCTATTGCCTTTGTTAATAAGAAGGATGGGTACCTTCATCTATGTATCGACTACATGAAGTTGAACAGAGTAACAATCAAGAATTTTTACCCTCTTCCTACAATCGATGATTGATTTGATTAGATGAGGGGAGCCTAAGTGTTCTCTAAGATATAACCAAAGTATTATTGGAATATGAAGTCAATTTTTTTGGGACCTACTATTTATGGTAATTTTGACAAATATACGACATGTAGTTGCATGAGGCACACTTTCTATTTTTAGAAAATTTTATTAAACAAGGAATCTACAACTTGGATTTCTTATTGTTTTTAAAGTCATTTTTTTTTTTAATTTTTGAAGATTGTTGTAATAGTGAATATTTTCCTAAGAAATAAAATACGAGAGGCCTTTTCCCACAATTTTTTCTAGTATAATTTTACTAGGTTCTCTATGTAAATTCCATGTGTTATTTGTGCTTATTATTTTTCTCTAAAATTTTGTATTGTGAATTTTCTCACAAGTTTGGTTATCATCAACTAAGGATCATAGAGGCATATATTCATTAGATAGATTTCTAGACTCACTATGGTCATATGAGTTTACAATAGTGTCTTTTGGTATGACAAATGCCCCTACAATGTTAATGAGATTAATGAATAAGGTATTTTGTACTTTATTGGATCAATTCATGTTGGTATTCCAAGATGAAATCTTGTTTTTTTCTTGGACAGAGGAGCATGAGGAGCACTTGCAACAAGTTCTACAATGTTTGAGGAGACATAAAATTTATGCCAATTTGGCTAAGTGTTATTTCTTCAATCAGAGGTTTAGTACTTGGGTCACATTATTTTAGGTGATTGTATGTCAATAGATCCATCAAACATTAGAGTCATCATGGAGTGGCCAACGTCCATAATTTTACAGAGGTTGGGATTTTTATGGGGTTAGTTGGTTACTATCATATTTTTTTAAGTGTTTCTCTATGATAGCACACCCTATCACTTCCCTTAATGAAATGAGGATTTTGAGTGAATCAAGAAATGTGAGGGGGCCTTCCAAACTCTCAACCTGCAACTCAATAGTGCTCTAATCCTAGCAATACCTGATCTGACTTTGTAATTTTTGGTTTGTCTGATGCATCTTTGGATGGTATAGGTATAGTTATTATTCAAGAGGGTTGAGTGATCATGTATGAGTCATGAAAACTCAAGACCCATGAGTTGAAATACCATACATATGACTTAGAGCTTGCAATAGTAACTCATGATCTTACTAGATGGAGACACTTTCTCCTTATACATCATTTTGAGATTCATTCATATCATTATAGTTTACAATATATCTTTATGCAACCAAAATAGAAAGCTCAACAAAGACATTGGATGGGGTTCCTTTATGAGTATGAATTTGATGTACATTACACCAAAGAAAAGAAGAATGTGGTGGAAAATTCATTGAGTAGGTGACGACATGAGATTATGTCGATGAATTTGAGTATACATTTGAGGACTCACATCTTACAAAAATTGCCACATGATGATTGGTAATATAAGGTTCACCATCAAATTCAATCATACAGGGCCCTTAAGGGAAAGTATTTAAAATATGGTTTAGATCTATAGATAGGTTGTTGCACCATAGAGGACGTATCTATGTACCCTATATTAGAGATCTTCATAAATTGGTTTTATAAAAGGCTCATAAGGCACTATATGTAGCACATCCAAAGGTGAAAAAAAAACATGCCAATCTTCATCAGTTATATCATTGGGAAGATATGTGTCCTAACATTGCAATTTTTGTTGCTTGATGCCTTGAGTGTCAAAGAGTCAAGGTAGAGCACCAACATTCAACATGACTCATCTACCCTCATGATATTCCTAAGTGGAAATGAGACACCATTTCCATGGATATCATTTTTGGTATGCCTTTGTCTTCTCGATGCCATGATGCCATCAAGGTGATGGTTGACAAGTTGACCAAAGTAGCTCACTGTCTATTGGTTTGCACTACTCACATATCCCCCATAGTGAAAAGATTACTCTTAGATGATATTGTTAGATTGCATGGGACTTCTTCTAAGATTATACTAGATAGAGATCCAATGTTCACCTCAAAATTTTGGATAATAATGTAGTAGGAATTGGGCACTCAATTCAATTTTATTATAACTTATCACCCCAAGAAAAATGACTAGATAGAGAGGGTGAATTAGGTGTTGGAGGGTATGTTGTGGATGCATGTGATGGATTATCAATCTGTTGGAGTTATGGGTAGACACTGAGAGGGGGGGGTGAATCGGTGTCAAAACTTTTTCAACTTCGACCAATATTTTTCATTATGATTCCCTTTTCTTTCAACAATAGAGTAGAGTAATCACTTTTGAAAGCACAAAGATATGACAATATTAACTCAGTCTATTTGACAACTTATGAAAATATGATTTGAGTGAGATATCTTGAATTTTCCAAAACATAGCTCAGATTTGATCTCAATATTACTCTGATTAATGCATTCATGAGTTGAATGTAATCATTCATAAACAGAATTGAGAACAGTAATAAACTCAATAGTGAACTGAAACAACAACACAGAAAAGCAGTGAGCACACAGAAGAACAAAGAGACAAAAGATTTGCCGAGTGGAAAACCCTCTTGGGGTAGAAAAACCACTCCTAAACTACCTTACTAGCTTAATCTTCAAAAACCACTTTTAACAATGCCTTATAGGCTAATTTCTGAGCACCAACTCAAGGAGCACCAACCCCTCATTTAGAGACACCAATCTCAAGGAGCACCAACACCTTACTCAGATTTCAGAATTACAATAATAAAATATCAGAGGATCTCTCTGTTTTCAGTTAAGTTCATAATACTCTGCTTCTAATACTCTAGGAATCCAACTCTTGTATTATAGATTTTTCCAATACATCTCTTGATACGGCCAAAATAACTATCTCTCAGAATTATAGACCAGCAGCTCCTTCATAGTTTTCAACATTGGTTTTTATATACATTTCAAGTATGTTTGTTATCAAGAAATCTTCAACAAGCATTTTTCACAAGATTCTAAAACTCTCTTGCTATTATTAGAATATGAAGCTGATTCATAATGATCTATAGATGATGGTAAAAATTAGAGTAACGCCTATCCATAGAGCTTTTAATTTTTGCGCTGAATTAGGAGATTTCAAATTGTAACTGAAAGATTTTCAACAAAGTCATGACAGCCCACTAACAGAAAATCATATCCTCTGAAATCTCAAAGAATATTTTTCCAGAGATTTGATGCCAACAAAAGATGTCGCCATGCAACTATACTTTAGAAAAACACATATCGGCCACAGAGACAGAGTTTGTTAAACGTTCGCTAAGACATCCAGACTAGTATGCCGAAGGCAATTATAATGTTGATCGTTCCTTTGGTCCCTGTGCGTCACCATGACCTTCTGTCGTTGGGGAGAAACCATATCGAAGATCTTTTCTGTTTCCCCAAGATCACATTTATGTTATATTTGTTTCATTCGCTCAGACACAAGAGTCTTTCTCACCGAGATGCCCTTTTGTTCCATTTACTATCGCTATAGCCTTTTGATATCGAAGAGACATCTTGTAGATAGGTCTTTGTTTTACCGAAAGTCATTCTGAGTCGCTGTGACATCCTACAGTCGGGGAGACGTTATTTAGATTACATTAAGTTTCACCGAAAGACTTTATCCCTTGTGTGTCATTGTGACATTATGATTTTCTCGCCGATGCATCCTTCTACCTTATGAGAGTCGCTATAGCATACCGTCATCGGGGAGACCTCTAGTAGAATATATTGTGTCATACCAAAAGTCTTTATCATTTCCAAGTCGCCAAGACAAAGTCAGATCTTGTGCAGACAAAGTCCTTTTGTGTTCCATTGGTGAGACATATCAAAGTCAGGGAGACCTTTTGTAGAGCACACCATGTCTTTCCAAAAGTCTTCATCCACTTGTGTGTCGCTGAGACAAGTCAAATCAAATAGCGACAAAATTCCCCATTGTGCTCCATCGACGAGACCGAAGGTCACTCGCCAAGACCTCACACCGAAAACCCCAAATCTTACCAAGATGCACACCTTTACGTTGTTAGTTGGCAAGACAAGAAAACCTCACCAAGATATTATATCGAATGAAATCTCTCACCGAAAAGTACTTCATTTGACTTTGTCGCCAAGACTTGACAGGTTCGCAGAGACTCTACATCAAAACTCATGAGTCTTACCGAAATCCCATGTGATCATTCTAGCTCGCTGAGATAGCTCAATGCTTATGCCGATAAGGTCCATATGTATTCTATCGGTGAGACCCACAGGGTTCGCTATGACATTATACCAAAGAAAAACCTTTTCCGATAAGACCTTTTTGTGCACGGTCGATGAGACCACATGTCGAATACAACACTCCTGCCGAAAGACTTCCACATGCATTAGTTGGGGAGACATCACCCTTTTCGCTATGACCCTTCACCGAAGCCTTAAACTCTTGCCGATATGTTCCCATTCAACCTCCGATCGGTGAGACAAAGCAATTTTGTTGTGACCACATACCGACGGTATAACTTATGTCGATATAATCCTTTTTTGTCACCAAAACAAAAGAGAATGTCATGTCGATAGATGCCTTGAGATGGATCACAATTTCTATGACATCAAATAAGTCTTGTCAATATGATCTTTCAACGGAGGTCGGTGTGACATACCAATTTCGCTAAGACATCATATCGATGCCGCAACTCTTGCCTATATGAAATTTCTTGTGTCGGTCGCCAAGACACAAAGTGCTCGATGAAACAACATGCCGATAGGGATTACTTACGCCGATGCACCACCTCATGTATTAGTCGGTGAGACCCGACTCATTCGGTAAGACCTCCCAGCGGTGAACACAACTCATGCCGATAGACCTTTCCACTGTCGCCAAGACAACGTGAATGTCATGCCGAAAGCTGCCTGTATGTAAAATCAAATCGTTATGTCATCAAAAATGTCTTGCCGATAGGCAACACAGACATTTCAAAAAATGGATCGGGGAGACCCTGCCATTCTCATGCCGATATGTTCTTTTTCTATCACCAGAGACTGCACGAAGCTCAAACTGATAAGTACCATAAGATATTAAAATTTTGAATGTAGACTGTCCACTGAATGCCAAGACAAGTAAACCATATAGACAAAACAGTACCAAGATAAAGCATGAGAAACCAAACTGAAATTGTCAACAAGTAGAATCAATTGAAAGGGATTTTTTCATCAAGGACAAACCATATGATCACAACTGAGATCCAACACAATCCAAATGGGAGGAGTACCTTTATTTGGTTTTTTTTCCACAACAATAATCATCATAGTTCTTTAGGTATGTCAATTTTTAGGAATTGTATGGTATGCACACAAGACTCACTTGAGCTAGGATCAGATTGAGGATAGGTTTTTATTGGACAAGAGTTAGTGTAGGACATGGAGCGATAGGTTTTATTGATTAGACAATGACTCATGAGGCTTAGTATCATCAAAAGAAATATGTAAATGTTTGTGGACACAGAAAAAGTAACACTTCTACTTTTTCTCATGTTCAAGCCCTTCTAGTGGACTTTGGCTTGATTTTGCCTAGATTTAATGTTGTAATGTGGTCAACACATTCACATTAGGTCTTGGACCCTTGTGAATCATTAAGACTTCTAGGATGTCTTGTAAAAGTGTTGTAACCCACTTTCACACTTTTCTAGGACCCTTTCATCATAATTCACCTAAATAACCCCTCTTTCTCACTTACCAAGTCTTATTTCAAAGTGTTGTAAAGTGTTTTACCCACTTTCACACTTTTCTTGACTTGTCATCACTAATTCAACCCTTTCTCATGCTTAAATGACCCTTTAATACACTTTCCAAGCATTTTTAAGTGTGTTTTTGAGGATGTTCTCGTTGGACAACATTTAATGCCATTTAATTCCTAACACCCACTTAATTTTCTTAAGTGGGACTAATTCACCAATAGGGGAAACTTAGTTCTTTTTTGGCATAAAACTCAAAATTATTTCAAATTTCTGGCGGGATATTATCCTCTAACCCTTGAGGTCAGCATGTGATGTGTTATTTTCTAGAAATTTTAGTAAAATCATGTATAAATAAGGGTTTTTCTCCTCATTTTTCATCTCCTATTCACCCATTCGTTCAATCATTCACTCAAGAAATTAACTTAATCATTCTTAAGTATTCAAGCAATCAAGCATAATCAAGCCATCCATTAGAGCACATCATTGCATATCTTCAAATTTCTACATCAAGGGTTTGGTAAGTTTATGACATTGCATGTTGTTTATTTATCATTCTCTTTTCATTTCATAGGGTTTGATTACCAAAGTGGGGTTTGACCAAGGCAAACCCCTATACTCTAACCCTTAACCATTTTTCCCTCTTTGCATGTGTGTTTGCAAACTTTGTAGGCAGATTTGTCAAAGAAATTAGTGTTGAGAAGTGGTCAAGAAGTCATCAAAGTCACTCAAGTCAACATAACCCTAATTCAAGATTGGAGACACTTTTTACCCTGTTTCCTACAAAATCAAGTGTGACACCTTTCATAAAAGCAAGTGTAGACCTTAAGCTACAAGATTTTGTCCTAAGATTCTCAAAATCTGCAGGTGGACTAAGTCGCCACTACTGGCGGATTAGTTCCACTGCCAACCCTAAAAAGTGGTTTCTGCATTTTTGGGTACCCATATGGTAGATTCTTGTTTTGACAAATTTTCCCAAAACTGGGACTAAGTCGTCCAACCTGGCGTAAGTGTCCCAGTCAACATTTTCAGTCAATTTTTTAGGATTCCAGAATCTCTCCACATTAGATGTCATATTTTAGGTGCACCCCTCCAATTATGTTCAGTTATTTCATCATTTCCTTGCATTTTTAGGTGTTTTTGCATATCACAATGTGTTTTCCAGCACTTTGCATTTCTTAGGTTTTGCATCATTAATCATTTTATTTTTAGATCAGTGCATTAGTACATTATAATTGGACACAATACATCTCATTTACATTAATCTTGAGTGTAGACATTTGCATTTTAGACCCCATTTCTTTCTCCTTTTAGGTGAAAAACCCTAGAAGGAGCTAAAGCAATGTGGGTAATCCAAAATCATTGTCCACAATGTTAAGAGGTTAGTGTAGATCTTCTTAGTGGGTGAAATTTTTTTCTTAAGAGTGAAACCACATAAGAGTCCAATCCATTATGGAAAGGGCTCTAAGCTAGCACCTCATTTTTTGGTTCCTTTTGAGATCTTAGAGTGGATATGACCAATAACTTATCATCTATCCTTGCCACCTAGCCTATCACGCATCCACAATGTACTTCTTATTTCTATTTTCAATTATATATTCATGATGTGTATCACATGTTGGATTTTAATTCTTTATAGGTGGATTTGGATGGGAAGTTGGTGTTGGATTCTATTTGCATCTTAGCTTGTTGGATATTGGCCCTTTGAGGATGAGATCTAGACCAAGTCAAGGTTTAGTAGGACCAATATGATGAGGTTGGTGCCACATGGGAGGATGTGTCATTGAGGGAACTCTATCCTCACCTCTTGGGGACTGCTAATTAGAATTCCAATCCTAGAGAGGAGGATATAGGATATAGAACCATCCTTCAATGATTATTTATCATACTACTTTTGAGCCACCTTCTTGACTATTTTTTATATTGCATAGGACATTTTATGTTGTGATTTATGATTTCTAGACCCTTAATTTCAGTATTCATTTAGATTCATGATATATATATATGTATATATATATGTATATATATATGTATATATATATGTATATATATATGTATATATATATATGTATATATATATGTATATATATATATGTATATATATATATATATATTTATATGTATATATATATATGTATATATATATATATATATATTTATATGTATATATATATATGTATATATATGTGTATATATATGTATATATATATAATGCATGGGTTCACTTTGATCATAGTTAGAAATATGTTATGCGAATGAATGAATTGGCCAAATTATCTCCTTTCTTATGTGATCTATGTATGAATAGTTTGATTTATGAGTTGTTTCATGATTCATCTGGTTATTTTATAAATTGGTAGAGCATCTTAAGTGCATGCCTAGAAATTATATTTATTTGGAATTTGAACGTTAGTAATATGTGATTTAATTAATTTATTTGATTGAATGTGGACTCAAATATATTCTAAAATTTGGTTGCTTTGACTATGAGTTCCATTATAATAATCTAATAATTATATTTGAGTGTGCAAGGATTCCATTTCCAATGAAAATCGAGAGGTCATATGCTAACCCCATTTGTGAGTAACTAGTCAAGTTGGACCCTAGTCCATATGGAGGGACTATGGGCTTTTGTAATGTGAATTTACTTCATGATGTAAATTTGTCTTTATATGTTGTGATGTTTATTTTTATGATGATAAATTTTGTTCTATTAATTGTTGTGTTGGGGTGAGTCAAAAGTGGAAGAAGATGTTGACTTAAGTGTCTAATTTAAATTTATATTATTTCCAAGGTTTGTAGGGTGGTCCTAAATTGTTAGGAGATCAAATTTGAAGAAGAGGTGATCCCATAAATATTGATTTGAATGAATGTGTTGGATTGAGATTTATGTTATTTAGTTATGTTATTATTAGTGTTTTTTTTTGTGTAGTGTTGGGTTTTAAGTAGTTAGAGTAGGTTCTCCCAATTTTTGAGAGCACTCTAGATGTATGGGGTTTTTAGTGAGTTGGAACCTTTGTTGGGGGAAATATAGTTGGGTATGAATACCTATGTGGTTATTGTATGAGATGGAGTATAAATGGTTGTGGAAAAAAATTGTGATATAGAGTTTGTGTGTGGGAAGAATATGATGGTGCACTTGAAGAAATATTTTTTGTTGCATATATATATATTTGTCAATTATTTTTCTTTTTCCCCACAAAAGAGTTTCTCTCACTCACCCTCATGAAATTCTTGAGAGAATCATTGTTCAATATCTTTCTCTTGGGTTTTTGAGTGATGTTTTTGTTGTTGAGCTATGTGTTTTTAAGTGTTTTTGTTAAACTTGGGTTACTATTGGGTATGTGCAGGATCATGGTGCGCCAAAAAGTGGCAATATTATGGGGGTATGTGGCTGACGACTTTTTTTTCACCCAAAATTAATGAAACGAAAAGGGTTTTTAGAGGAGATTCTCAGCTTTCCAAAAATATAAATTATGATTTAATTTGAACTTACTAGATAATTATTATTCATTTTCTATTAGAATTACTTAATTAAAAGTCCGGACGATAGTCGATTGAAACATCTATAACTTTCAACTGTATCCTATTTTTGAATCCAAAACATGCGGCCACATTCTATGCTTCACATACTATAGGATTAAAAGAAATTAAATTTCATGAATTTTGACCAAGTTAAGGTGGTTAGACAGACGAAGCTTTTATATTTTCTAAAAGTTGTAATAAAAATTCATAATTAATTATTTACTTGGAAAAAATTACAAAAAATATGCATCACATTCGAAGGCGAGTCCTCTACTTCTATATATAAAAATCTTACAAAAAAAAATATTAATATTTTATTATGGTTAGGTGGTCGAATAATAATCTACTTCTTTTATTTTTCCCTAAATTTAAGTACTATTGCATTGAAATTAAATTTTCACCAAATAGATTTTATTTATTTTTAAATAAACCTAGTATTTTAGAAACTACATTTAATTTTCTACAAAATCTATTCTTACATATTTTTGAAATAATATAGATAACTTATTCAAATATTTACGTCAAGTTGCCTAACACTGATTTTTCTGAATTTTTTGCCACTTAAGGGCCTATTTTTTGCACGATGATCCTGGACATACCCTATTGTGATCTCCCCAAACTTGTGTGTGGACTAGTTTTCTAGTCCTAAGGTTGGAGGAAAGTTTTTTCTTGTTGTCTAATGTGTAGGTTTTAAATATTTTGTGAAATATCTAGGTACATTTAAATAATTTATGTTGTGTATTGTAAACGTTGTATCAAAGTGGTGTAAATAACATGTGAAAATGGTTATGTTAAAGATTTAGTGCTAGGTGAGTGTGTTACTATTGTAGATATATTTGAAAAATATATTTTAAAATAACTTGTTGTCAAAAGCATAGTCCAAGATATCTATATTGTTGTATGTAGTAGAGGAGATAAATTCTATACATACTTCTAAATACATTGCTCATAGAAAGAATTGAAATTTGGGTATTGTTAGTATAAAGTAATTGAAATGGAATTATGATTATTCTAAAGAAATTTCTTTATAGTTTATTGATTTTAAGGAGAGAATATTATACTTAAGCATTTTTTTTTGGTTATCCATGGTTATTTCATTTTTATCTTAAATATAGATTTGTTGTTGATGCCCAATATTATGCATTACATTTTAATGTGATATGATGTATAATCACTGGTAGGGAAACCTTAATTTTATTTTTTTTGGGAAAAAATAGAGTAAAAATGAATAACTCACATTCTAATAATTTGTTTGAAAAGAGAAACTTTTCTTCTCACGATGCTGCAACTTTATGTTCTAGATTAGGAGAATTAGACCTTTCCTTTCATTTTTAACATAATTTACTATTCCAAGAAGGTTTATAATTGTATGTGTTATGAGGGAATTTGATTTCAATGCATTCTTTTTATGTAAATATTAGCTCAAAGAAGAGTACAATCTTTTATAAAAAGAAAAGAAATAGAAAAAAAATTAGTTTCATAAAAAATAGGTTAAAGGTATGTTACGGTTTTCTTCATTGAAAACCCTCATAAAATATACACAAGGAGAAATAAAATGAAATATTTTAATAACGTCCACGAGGTCAAAGCAACCTATGGGACCCAAGATCGACACAATATCCACCAATATAATCCCTAATATTTTTGTAAATTCTGCTCAAGATCAAATGTTCTACAGTGGATTTTGATGATGAAGTTTGCAATTATATCCAACCTTGCATCCTCAAACAAGGTACTTAAATTATCAACTTGTAAGGTGTCTTCATAGTTGTCTTGAATGTATTTATACATTGGGCACTCCATGTCTAAGTGTCATTCTATCTCCACCATTCCCTTGTTACAAAACCAACATATTTGTTTTCCCACTCCTCTTTAGGTACCATCCATATTCTCATTTCACATCTAAGATGATGTGAAGTAGTTCTTAATTGTGCTATTGACATTTTTTCTTCCCATTTAATATTCCCTCTTATGTAGGATTTTTCTTCATGGTCCTCCCTGGGGTTAAATTCTTTGATATAGTAAGTTTTTTTCCCTATTTGTTTTGTCCATATAGCATTTATAAATTTTTATCTCACATACTTTTTTATTTCCTCATTTATGTTTGGTCATTCCTGCATATCAACATCCCACTTTTTCATCCATTTTTCATTCTATTTCATCCAGGTATTGTTTCTTCTAGCTAGCTCTTTCTTCACGATTAGCTTAGGCCAATGATGGTTCTCCATACTTTGGACCTTCTGTGGGTAACTTAATAGCCAAACTATCTCCAATGCTTCCAAGGTGAAGGTACCTATCTCAACTAATAAAATCTCATAAGGAATTGCAATCTTGATTTTAATGCTACTTATGATTAGATGCTTTTGGATTATGTCCACTTGTCTCCACTTCTGATCTAACATGTTGTTGCCCCAAATTTCACACCCATAGAGAATCACTAGAGTAACAAGTAAGCCAAAAAGTGTTCTCTTGGTTTTCCAATCCCATAATTTTGTATTTCTACATCTATTTTGTAGAGAGTATAATGTTTTCCAACCTCCTTGAATTCTTTTTTTCTTTGTATTTTTCCCAACTAAGTTTGTTGTGAAAATCAAGCCCAAGATACTTGTATTCATCCACTATTTCCAATGCCATTGTTTCCAATGATTTTCTTTCAAAGATAAATTTTGCTAGTGTTCACTTGTATCTTGACTTGCTAACAAAAAATTTCAAGATCCTTCTAAGTGTTGTCTCAAATCATGAACTATTTTAAGTTTTCTAAGTTGCTAGTTAGGTCATGGTATGAGAAGATATCATTTTTCCAACATTGAAACCAATGAACACTTTTTTTCAAAATCTCTCCTCCTCTGTCACGACTTGCACCACTTAGTGATATCAACATATGCCCACAATGATCTTTTTTGCATTATTTATATATTTGGAATTTTTGGGGCTTAATATGTGTTCTCTAGAAAATAGCTCGACCTACAAAACAAGCTTGAACACCATTAAAATAATTTTACTAAATAAATAAAATTCCCTTTGACTAACACCTGTGGGTATGTGTAGTAATGAACATGAAAATGCAATCCTGTAACTTGCCATCTACCAATGATCCACGAACCTCACAACTATGAAAAAATCTAAAGAAGCATAAAGATCAATTATTGTAAAATAATATTATTATTTATAACTATATTTTTCAACAGTTATTCTTATATATAATATAAAACAACTTAATATTTATGTTTAAATTCATTATTTTATATTTAATACAATTATATAATATTTAATATTACTTATAACTACAAGTAATTAATTAGCACATTGTAATAACCAATGAAGCTTTTATTTATATCTATTGATTAAGTGGGATATAAAATGAATCCTTGTTATTTGGTTATTTAGTCTCTTATCTAATTCTAATAATATATATTAATATATATTAATATATATATATATATAATATTTGTAATATTTTTAATTTAAATCTATTTTTTCACATACTTAATAATTGGCTCTAACATGTAATTATATTTTGTATCTTCAATATATATTTATTATTATTCTTTTACATCTTTTATATCTTACATATTATTTTTGGTAGTTTTTTTTAAATTTTATTAAAAGAATTGTGTATCTTAGCATTTATATAAAACAACTAATTAACACATTATTTATAGTTTCAAATGCAATTATTTTACTATAAATGAATAATTGAATCAATTGCAATTTCAAATATATAGTAATATAATCTATATTTATTATAATATAAGTAATTCTATAAAACTATATAATTGTTATAGATTATATAATAAATCATTCTATAAATATAATCATATAATTGTTTTGATAAATTATAAATTATGTAACTAATATAATATACATTCTATATTATGTATTCAATATTTATTTTTCCTATTCCTTAACTTATATTTACATTCTAATATAAGTAACTTTTTTATCTCTACTATATAAATGAATTGTGTGTGTGTATTATTAATTATCTTTATTATATTGATATCTTTTCAGCCCAACCTTCTTTATCTCTTGCCTCGGTTTCTGATCTCCCCCCTTCCTACACCCCCCTTCCTACACCTCAACTCTTTTTGAGGCCAATTATGCAATCCTATTCCTCATTGTCCTTGTCTTATGATGGATCATTGAGTGTGATTTGAAACATTGATTCGAAAAGGTATACATAGTTAAAACCAAAAGAATTCATACTATTCTTTATGGATTGTGGAAAAAATATACTTACTAACAACTTAAGTCTCCATTTAATCTTCCCCCAGCCTATAGAATCCCAATCCAAGAAATCCAATATTTAGTTACTCCTAAGCTACCTTGTCTATTGTCCATAGGAAACTCCAAGATTTTCCCTCTCGTAGTTCTATGTATAGGAAAATCCTTCCATCCATTTCCTTATCTCCCCATCTTAACCTCAAATAAAATTGTAAATTCAACAAACTGAGATGGAACAAGTTAATCTCTTTAATCTAGAAGTCTAAAGAAAAGGAACAATCTCATTTGATTGCTTGGAAAGTTATTCACATTAAAGTTCCTATTAGTGACTAGCACTCCTTCATTTCCCCTCTCCATCGTGCCCCTTTAGTGCTAAAAAAGAGACCATTAAACATTCTTTATGGTTTTTCCCCCATGTTCAACACTGTTGGAATTTTATGTTCACTCTTCCTATGCTCTTCCCTCAAGCTTGGTTTTGGAGAATGGCTCTTCTTGGACTCTCCCCATATCACAATGTTATTACTAAAAACTTTAAACACACCATCCTTAAGCACATATGAAGATTTTGATGCATGGGTGCCTTCTCACACACTTCCTACTCCCTAAAAATTGTATCCATGATTTTTTATGAACTTCTCACCCCTTATCCTTATCCTTAAATCTTCTTGCCAAGATAACCCTAAGTTTAAAAATATGTTAAGTGATCTACAAGCTCAACTCAATTCTTTTGAGGAAAAATCCAAAGTGCAATGTTACCATATTAACAACAAAGCTTAGCAAACAAGAGATCATTGTTGTGCTTCTTGATTGGTTCACTTTGGATGATGCCTAGAACACCAAATGTTGTTCAAAAATCTTGAAAAATAAAAAGAGAAGGTATTTTTTATAGATCAGAGGCTATGCAACTTTCTTCATTTGTAGATGGAGTATACCCAATTGGTCAAATCAAGAAAATAGGGTTGGAAACCTAGGTTTTGTAGACTATCCAAGAAAAGGAGAATTATATCAATCCTTTTGAGAGTGTGAAGGTGGGAGGAGACCCATAAATGAAAATATATGTAGAGTTTATCATTATGTTATTGGAAGAAGGTAGGATTAGAGTGCAAGAGCGGGAGAATATTATACATTAGAAGCTGCTCAAACCTCATGAACAACAAAAAAAAATAGATTGTGTATGACCCGAAATCAAGATAATAAGTATGAATCATTAAACAAAAACCACTAAACTATTTGATTCAAGCATTCCAAGTCTAATCTATCAATGAAGAACAATGTAACATATCAAATCAATAATAAATCAAAGCAATACCTTACTTCCTATGTAAACATTGAATTATCTCTATTGTTCTTGTGGATACATAAATTCCCTGAGCTCCCTACGGTGGTTTTGTTTTTGCTAAGTATAGGCCTGCGCCTCAATTATTTGAACATCATCGGCCCCCTTTTTGAAGTGTTTCATATGTTGTTTCCACATGTTCACCAAACACTCCTCGCAATGATTGCTTCGTTCACTCTCCTACTGGCTTTCACCATGCCTCTACGTGTTGTCACTGCAGGCTCTTAAAGACTGCTTCCCTTCACTTTGTAGTCAGTCCCCATCCACATGCCACATAGCTTTCGTTCATATACACTTTCTAGTGGATCCCACAGTCGACACCGATAGTAAAGAACATCTCCACTTGTCTTCACTATGCAGTCTCTCAACACAAGAGGGAGGAATCAACGTGTGAGCCCCAACCTATTGCCATGTGTCTCTTTTGCGAGGACTTCTTCGAAGGGTAGGTGATAGCAAGTTGCATGCCCCGCCAATATGTTGTGTGTCTTAACTGCCTGCATGGTTGAATGACACTTGTTTGCACAGGGTTTTTTTGGGACCACTGCCATCATTAGCAGGGGATGCATCTGGCTAGGGAGCAACTATGTTCATGACTCGAATCTTTTTCTGTTACAACGGCTAAAGGGAATCATTGTTGCAGGCATCATTCCTCAAGATACATGATCTTTTCTATTACTGGCCTACTAGGCAGTGGAATTTTTAGCTATATATATATACTGCTTCTTCCTTCCAAAAATGAGTTCGAAAGATACAAAAAAATTAGGGAAAATACCACGCCTTTTATATTGCTTTAGATTATTGTGTAAGATTCTCAAACTCTGCCATTGTTCGACCTTTCTATTTTCTTAAGTGATTTGATAAAACATTATACTGTGCCATTATTGTCATGAGTTGTTTATTTGCAAAACTTCTATGATTTTAATACAAGTTTGATGGTTTAGATCATGTCTTTAACTCCTCTTTTTTGTGAATGTGTATGCGAATTATTTTATGTTATTCTAGGACATAGCAAATTGTTGAATGGACCCTTAAACCACATCCAAAAGATAGGTTTATCGTGCCTTAAATCTAAATCTTGGCACATCACCTTAGTTAGATCTTTATTTTTTATATTTACTTCATTTTCCCATTCCAAACCTCAATTACAAAAGAAGTCGACTTCTTTAAAAACTCGAAGGTCACTTAGTTTAGCGCAATTGGTCCCCCCATTGACTAAGTTTCCCATAAAGGCTCTTACCTTGCCAATTTTTGGCATCAACAGTTTCTTTTTTCTGGCACACCCAGTGGGACTGTTTAAATGAATCTAAATCATAAGAGGGTGTATGAGCATCAACCTATTACTAGGTCCCAAACAACAAATAACCCTAGTTTGTTAGTGTCACTGCTAGGAATAGTACAATCCATGACCCAAATAGTGAACGTTCCACTCCCTCCACTCCTTTTGCTAGCCATGTTGCCAGCCGCTAACATAAATTATGTGGCATGGGATGTCGAAAGTCCCCTCATAGAGCCAGTAGCACCCATTGTTTGGGCCCCTATTTCGGTCTCTACTTTAAAAGCTATACCTATGTTCACCGGAGATGGCTCGAGAACACCATCCAAACATCTACAAGATATGGAAAACATGTGTCTGGTGCATGGAATCACCACCCAAAATGTAGCACTAAGGTTTCTTGTAGCCTCTTTTAGGGGCAAAGTGCTAGATTGGTACCACACTCTATAAGCTAATACTATCAGTACCCAGGATCAGCTCGAAGATCAGTATTCACTATATCAGCAATTGGCGACCATAAAGCAGGTCCCACATGAAGCCATGACCAACTTCAACGCCTGAATCCACATAACTTGGCAGAGAATCTAGGTTGTTATCTTCCCGTCGGCCGAGTTGGCATTTATGTTCTACTTGAAATCTATCAATGTCGACATCTTGATGATGATCTAGTCTCTTGGAGGAACCACCCTATCGGATGCATACAACATTGCAGTCAAAGCGAAGAAAAATCTGATAAACACTGAAAAGTTTTCACCCTGGCCCATCATGCCTATATTTCTTGAAATATCAATTCCTAATCAGGAAGTAGCATCTACCAGTGTGTCGGCTCCTCCTCAATCTATGTACACATATCTGAGAGCCCCACAGAATGTCACTTCTACATCTAGATCTTCAAAGGATGATATAAGCAATGTCAAGGAGATTTTGCAGGCTATGGCCAACAAAATAACTGTCATCAAGTGAAACCAGTCTACACCTTCAAATCCAACCTATCAAAATTATCAAGGTATAAGGTCTTCATACCAACAAAACCAGTTCCATGGAGGCACTTGTACAAATCTGCAGGCACAAACAACTAGTCAAATAGTACCCATTCCTTCTCTGTTGCAAAGTGCTAAACCAAGCTCGAGTAGAGAGCTGACAGCAGGGCAAAACAATCTAGTTTATGACATCAACCCTTGGTGCTTCCCCTATGGCAACGCACTTTTTCCCCGAAATTGCCTTCATGACAATTTACAACAAAAAGTGGCAAAACAACGTAGCCAAGGTGTGACGTCGGACCATGGAGGTTATGTATATGCCTCTTCACAAATGGAAAACATGATACTTACCACACAAATGCAAGGGATGTCCTCGGAGCAAGAAATGGATATTTCTCCCAATCAAGTGCTCTTCTCATGGATGGAAGAAGAATAGGCGGTGTTTTCCAATGATGCATCCACATCAAAAACCCCGCAAGTGTAGTCCAATTACAACACTCACTCAAAGACAAGATTCACAAGTGAACCAGTCATCCCACAACTAGTCAGTCTACAGCCCAAAATGACTTTTGACTAGACACCTAGTACCTTTGCAGTGGTACAACAATGTCTGCTACGAAGGGAAATTGTTATAACTAGAGCTAAAGAGTAGAAGCCTCCAAATCTTCCACCATTCAATGTGGTGGAACAATTGAAAAAATCATCTGCTAATGTGTCTCTGTGGGATATCTTAGCTATTCCAGAGCAGAAGACATTACTACAGAAGGCCCTCCGGGAGGATCCAGTCATCGATCTAATAGAGCAATCGCTCAAGGGAAAGGCTATTGATCCATCACCTCTTGCCAAATTTCTCACAAATAGCACAAAGGAAGTCTCTACTGAGATTAGAGATAAGTTGAAACTGAAACCTTTTTTCTTGACCCTTATTATGGGAGAGAAATTACTACATAATGTCATGATTGACTCTGACACTAGCACCACAATCATGCCCAAGTAGATAGTTGAAGCCCTAGGACTTAGCTATGAACCCTTAAAGAGGGGGGTTATGCAGCTTGATGAGAACAAATTCAAAACTATATGTATCATCAAGGACCTCCCTTTGACTTTGTTCTCCTACCCCAACATCACAGTTTTGCAAGATACCATGATCATAGATGTTCCCCCCATGTTCGGTCTCTGCTATCCCAAGAATTCACTTCAAAGATAGGAGGGTATCTTTCTCTGGACTGGTCACACTTAATCCTAAGGACCAAGCATGGAGCTAAAATGAAAATAGTGTTTGAATCCCTACATTTGGAACATGTGGCCAATGAAGCTATGATCAACTTTGAGGCTGCTCATACCTCTTTCACTAAGGAGGAAACACGTTGCATTGAGTTGCTAGACGATGAAAAAGTGACCAGAGATCAGACCGATCAAGAAGAAGTTCTCTTGAGAAAATATATAGATGTTGACCCTTTCAGAAATTATCATGCTACTAGATTGGGAACTTATGTCATCTATGATGAAGATCAAGAGCTTCCAAAGGTCATGAAGGAACTTGAAAGTGATCAAGTTTCAGAGCTGTGGACGTTGCACTTCAATGGAGCAAGATGCAAAGTGGGCGTAGGGGTCGAGATATGTTTGATATCCCCGCACAATGGAAAGACACTTTGGTCTTTCTGCTTCCAATTTTTTTGTTCAAACAATGAAGCTGAATATGAAGGACTAGTGCAAGGTCTAAGTCTTGCGAAGTAGATGGGAATCAAGCAATTAATGGTGTTTGGAGATTCTGAACTAGTAGTAAACCAATTCTGAGGGTTCTTTGCTGCAAATAATGTTCACATGTGATCATATAGACATAGAGTCTGGGACCTGATCAAAGGTTTTTAATCCTTCAACATCCAAACATTTCCCCAATAACAAAATAGTGATGCAGACCACATGGTTGCAATCAGATCTCAGTTTGACACTACCTCTGACCTAATTCATAACAAACACTCTGTGCGAGTGATAGTCTGACCAAAAATTATAGATAATGATCAGAGCTAGCAAGTGCTTGATAGTGATAAACACATCACTCCGTTCATACAACAGTTGAGAGAGTTTGTTGACCAACTCCAACCAAAGATTGTTGAAGCCTATGATAGAAAAATCATTCAGCTAAGATCCAACAAGCTTCTAAAGGGACTGGTCACCCTTGAAAACCTATTTGATTATGATGATGCAATAAATGATAAAAGGAATTTTATAGCGGACAAAAGTGACTATGTGGACCTTCAAGTCAGAGATGGAAGAAAGATCAAAGTTGGGAATTGTTGGAAATAAGCAACACTGAGAGGGGGGGTGAATCAATGTTCTACAAAAATTAACTTTATTATTTTGATCTTTAACCCACTTAAAACATTGAACCAAAAGACATGCAGAAATAGAAAGAAAACAAACCCAACACCATAACACAAGGATTTTTACGTGGAAACCCTATTAGGGGAAAAACCACAGTGGATGGCCAATCCATAATATGATCTGAGTATACTAAAAAAGAAGTTTACAATAAGAGAATGCACTTGCATTCAAGCTCACTGCCTAGAGCTCACTACTCGAAATAGAAAGGCACACTTCCTTACAAAGATTTGGATTAGATCCAAGAGAATGAACTGAGAGAATAGCATTTAAAAATGCTTGATTATAGTTTTGGTTAGGCTCAGTAGTTGATCTTTTGTCCTTCTGACTGATTCTGCACTTTTGCTCTGCTCTGCTCTAACTTGTACCACAAAATCTTTAATGCACAAGTGAAACTGTGCATAAATCACTCAATCACCCTTTTAATATTCACAACATGCATCAACACACCTTCTTACATACATAAAATGATATAATTGAACATTTATATATATTTGTGACTAATAATTTAATTGCAACCTGTTGGCTTCAATAAAAATTAATAATATTTACAACTGTTGGCTCAAATCATGAATAGTATTCAATGCATACCCACAACGGTCAGTCATAACTTAGCTCAAACCCAAATCAAGATGATCAAACACAAAAAACATTTGAGTGGACATTCCTCAAATATCTGCGACACTTAAAATCATCTGGGTCACCCACAAAATACTGATGAACAGAAAGATATCCAATCCTTCCTCTAAAATTGCATACAACTTGATACGAGGCACTGATAATTTTGGAAAATACAAGAAATACATTGATTAACTTCCCATAAGATCCACTACTCAAAATAACAACAAAAAATCTGCATGAGAATCGAAGAACACAAAATTGTCGGATGCTCTGTTCTTCCTGACTATCCTCAATTTGTCTGTTGGTTGAAGTAAATGATGACGTGCAGATCCAATAACTAACTAAGGTTTCCATAAATGAGAACACCAAAGTATATTTGTAGTGTCTCTTGCCAACAATATCCCCTTTTGGCATTGATGGCAACACTTAGTGAAAAATGACTAAGTGTCGGATCAGTACCAACATGAATTACACTACTACTTCAAAATTTCAAAAAGAATCTTCAATCTTAGCTTAGAAATGAAACTCCCCCTAAGATGAATATACATTTTTCACTATACAACTCTCCCTATTTGACATCAATAGCAAAATTGGGGAACCAAAAAGATAACAAAATTTCAAATTGTATAGGCATGATCTAGTAACTTACACAAATTGGAAAATATCTGCAAAATCTCTCTTAAACATGCTCAAATTTGTGTCCCAAACCCTTTTAAAACTCTCCATAATTGTTATGTGACCACAAAATAAATAAGATTGAGTTTCTGCAATCTCGAGATTCATTGGGTCACTAACTGCCATAGCAACTTTGGCTTCCTTTAAAACATTCACCATTATTTCAATCTTTGGACCAATTAGTCCTCTGAGTTCACATGCTCTTCCTACAATCCTGTCATTTTCATGCTTGAAACTCCTTATTTTGTCAAGTAGAGATATTACTTGACCTTCTTGCTCACCAACATTTCTAGCTAATGGTTCAAAAGCATAAAAAAGGTAGCCAATTGTTTTTCAAGATCATTCACCTTCTTCTCATTGTCTTCAATGAATTTGGACAAAATAAAACATGACTTATATGCCTTTCCACCTTCAGATATAGAATCTTGAATATTCTTCATACAAGTGGCTAACAGAGTTTTATCCTTAGTAATCACTTATTTTAACCAACTAAATATTTTTCCATCAAACTCCTTCTACACTTTAACCATGGTTGATTTTTCAAGAGACTCTAAATGAGTACTTACAAAATTTATGAGCTTCTTCAATTCACCGAAAGAGGAACTAGATAGATCCTTAACATGAGTTGGCATAATTTTCTCTAGAACTCCAGATGCAAAACTTAATAATTCAATGTCCTCCATGTGAGACTTCAGAATCTTCTCACTGGCTTTAGCTTGAGCAATTGATGCAACCTTCATTATCTAAATCGGGGACAAAGTGGATAGATTGATTTGGCCTTCAACCAATTCAAGATCAAATTATTCTTGTTGATCCACTAGAGATTCCTTTACTACCTTGGTAGTGTCTCTTGCTTCCACTGGGATCTCCTTAACTGAACCTTTTCTTCTTCTTCAACCTTTAGTTCCATAGTAACTGTTTCTTGATTGACTTTATGAGCTTCAACTTCTTCATTTGGTGTCTCTTTTTATTCAGCTAATACAACCTTACTTTATTTTCCATAGGTGCTTATGTGTTATCCACATCAGGAGGAATCTGATTATCCTCAATATCTTCATTCACCTCCTCATTTACCGGATCAGCTACAACATCTTCAACATTCACTTCTTCAACATTGATCTTGTTTCTTGAAAAAAATGCTTCCAAGATTTTCTTTCTTTCATAAGCAACAATACTAGTTTCACAAATCATAAGTTTGTTTAACCTTATTTTTCTTTTGAATTCCCTCTTGGATTTTTCTAGGAGTGAATTCATCTCCTCAATAGACATTTTTGGACACAATTCTACAAGAATTATTTTTCTCATATGCTCTTCTTGTGTTCTAGCATTTACTCTTCTCACCTCCAAAACATCATATAGAATCTTAGGTAAACTAGACATAATTTCAACAAGAAATTTGTTCAAAATACTCAGATGTTTTATTGTAGCTTCTTCAAGAATTCTTTGACCCGATTCATCAAAAATTTCATACCATTTGCAGAGAGGCTAGAGGTTTCCATCCTTGACAACAACATTCTCAACTTCTTCAACTGTCATAGCTGGTATGTCAATTTTTTCCTTCTTTTCCTTTTCTTCCTCACCAGAATATTTCCTCTTCATTTCTTTCACAACTTCATCAGACTCAGTCTCCCCACTTTCTGAGGTAGTTTCATAGGTTCTTGAGCTCTTGTTCTTCTTTCTTTTACCGAAACCCTTGTCTTGGGTTTGCACAGGAACTAGCTTGGTTGTAGGAGTGGATGGGGAACTCCTTGTTGATCTAGTACGGGCAGAGGATCCTACTAGACTAGTATATTTAGTTCTTGCTAACTCTTTTCTTGCTTCAGCTTCATCTCTCTTTCTTTTGGCTTCTTTCAATTTTTCTACAGGTATGCCCATGTTTTTTGCAAACACTTCTACTTCTTTCCTTACTCTTCTGACTATCTTTGGCTTTTGTAATTTATCATGGACTTGCATGCTCTTTTATGCATAAGATCCAAACCTTTCTTCTTTTGGATCTAGAGGCATGCTCAGCAAATGTTCCGCATATATTTTCAAGATGTTCTCCTCTACTTCATATCCCATAGGCATAATCCATATTGTCCTGGGGTCA
Source organism: Sequoia sempervirens (assembly GCA_007258455.2). Lineage (NCBI taxonomy): Eukaryota > Viridiplantae > Streptophyta > Pinopsida > Cupressales > Cupressaceae > Sequoia > Sequoia sempervirens. The sequence goes on along the minus strand of VDFB02343637.1, from coordinate 30,566 downwards.
ACAACTTCCATGTAGCATTGATCAATATCTACCTTGAAATAGATTGTATCTTTGTACTTCTCTACAATTGAGGTAGGTATTCTTTCTCTAGCATGCATCATATTCTAAAAAAATTTGAAGTACCCCCAGAGGGCAGTATTTCGAGTTTGACAATCACCGCTTCCAAACAATATATCTCTTATTTGCACAGCTACAGGTAGATTACTTTTCCAATGAACTTTCCCAACACCTGGAACCTCACTCATGAAATAAAAGAACAAGCACAACAATGAATTACCATACTTAAAAGAGTTTTTTTTTCCTTCTTAATCTTACCCAGATTCTTTGTCAGTTGACTTCTAAGTAGCTCACACAAGTCATAAACAACATTTTCTTTTACCATCTGATAGGCTGCATTAATGGTCATACCAGATACTAAATTATCTCGGTCAGAGTGGTAGATCTTGTACCCAATAACCATCGATGCAAATTTCACATCTACTTTAGCAATATCTTCGATTATCATTTCCCTTCTATCCCATTGTGCACTTGTTGCATCAGTAACTGTCTGATTCTTTACAAATTTCAAGATTGGAAAACCACCAAAAGAATTTAGACCTGTGATAGTGCTTATAGCCTCTTTCGTAATCTTGAAAGGTATATTCAACCACATGAACTCAGCATGAACTCTACTCAAAATATATCACACCCATTCACTCTCCTCAAATATGGGAAATTTCACAAATTTTGTAAACTTCTTCACTTCTAGGGTTTTGTATTTTAGCTTGACAGTGAATTCTTCTCCAATTATGTGGTTGGAATACAAATTCAACATTTGAGAGCTTCCTAACTCTTCAATATTGGCATGTATATAAGCCCTAATATCTTCAGTGTGCAAGACTTCGTATGGTACAGACGAAAATGCACCTAGGGGCTCGGTCTCAACAGACTTATAAGGATGCCACTTGAACTTTGGATAGGTTCTATCCTTAACCTCAACTACCAATGGAGTGGCCATTTTTACAAATTCACAAATTCACTAGTTTTTTGATAAATACCTTTTCGTTGGATCATAGTTTTGATCATTGAAAATTCTTCACACTTGAATCTCACCACAACTCAAAAAAGTTTGCTCCAAGGCTCTCCAAACTTCTTTTCTCCAAAATGCAAGGTGACAAATGGAGGATAAAAAATAACCTTTTATTGTTTGCACAACTAACCCCTTTTGTGTCGCAATAAATGCTTTTACCCTAATTCATCCGGTTACCCTATTTCCATGCACTGAGACAAATAATTCTTCTATGGATCTCCAATATTGTATGATACTATCTCCAATTGGTTGAAAAACATCTGAAAGGAATCTATGCACTCATTGGACTTATCCACATTCTGGTGCCAGTTACCGGCAAGGGGTTAAGAGATTTTCTTGATAGCTCCCCCTAGGCCAAAGGCCTAAAACTAATTCCCATAAGAAAATTATGGTGCAAGCACATTTCCTCCAATAGAGGGATCCTTCTTCACCCATTTCTTCTGCATTTGCCTCCTGATTACATTTTTAGTGACTTTTCCTTTTCCCTTAACATCCTACTACATGTTTTGCTTTACCGGATGACCTCTTCTGCTCCAACAAAATATGGCAGTGTGGCCAAATTTTTTGCAGTTGTAACACAACATTTCTCTGTCCAGGCCTACTATTCCACTGATTTTTCCTTGATTTGCATTGGTTAGAAATATGCCCAAATCTATTGCATGCATAGAATCGACATCTCTATAAAATTTGTTCATCAAAATTCTACATTCACTTGACTTGTGACCCAACTTATTACAATTAAAGCACTGACCTGAGAATGATGGTCCTCTTGGATTCATCTTGCTTCTACATTGAGAAGCCATATGACCAAATTTATTGCAAGAAAAATAGTAACCATTGAATCTTTGAGCATTTGGTTGTCTTACTAGATTCTAGCTCCACTCATCTGATTTCCTTGCATGAATCTCCCTTGTCCATAATTCCTTTTGTCTAGATCCAAAAATTTCTCCTTCTTCATAGCCAAGACCTCACTTGTCACCATCAATCCGCTGACCTTTAATTAGTTTTTCAAGCTTGGCTGAGCTTGCTTTGAATTTCTCTTTGTACTCATTTGTAGCAGTAAGTTCATTTCTGAGATCATCAAGCTATTTTTCAAGCATTTCCTCACTGTTTTTAGATTGTTCCAATTCATTGTCCAG
>VDFB02343637.1:0-11104 GCA_007258455.2 Sequoia sempervirens | reverse complement strand
AATGATAGAAGGTAGAACAATGAACTACTACACATGGATCCTGTTTGCTAGTTTATCACCATGGTACTTATCCAAAGTGCCACCAAAATGGTTTTCACTACTAAACAGATTATTTCTCTTTACTGTTTTCCCTTCTTCTTTTTTTGATTTTTGGGATCTCCAAAAGTCATGTATAATACTTGTGAAGGTGTGTGCTATTCATAGGATCAGGTAGCAGTTCATGTTTAGGAGTAGCAAGTTGATATGCGTATACATGATGATAATAGGTTATTAATTATGTATGAAATTTCTGGATTTTTCTCTATCCTAGCTAATTCTTTGAGTTCTGGACTAAGTCATGGATATCAAACTACCAAACTTGGGCTTATTACCAGCTACAATAGAGACAATTTTGATAGGCCTGTAAATGAACCAATGCATTTTTTCATCTCTCATCTAGTACCTCTAGCTCATGTAGTCTGGATAATTTGTAGTTTTCATCATCAATGAACTATAGCATTGAGACTCTTAGGGATGGTAACTCAACCTTGATGGGAAGGATTTCTTCAAAACCAAAGAAAAGGGAATATGGTGTAGCACCAGTAGGAATATGAATGCTTGTATAGTAAGCCCATAAGGTTGGATTCAATTTTATATGCAATTTTCAACCAACATCATTGATGATCTTCTTTAGGATTTTTATAATGGTTTTCTTAAACACCTCTGCTTGACCATTACCTTAGGGATAATAAGGAGTGGCAAAGTGATGCTAAATATGACACTTCTTGCATAGTTCTTGGATATCCCAGATCTTGAAAGGTCACCCGTTGTCCGTAATAATGGAAAGGGGGACACAATATCGACATATGATGTAGTTTAGGATAAACTTCATAATTTTCTTACTAGTGATGTATGTCATAGGAATAGCTTCAATCCATTTCATAAAATAGTCAGTTGTATTAATGATGAATTTATGGACATTAGTGGAGGTAGGGTGAATCTTTCCCACAAGGTTGAGTCCCCATTAAAAGAAGGGCCATGGTGATGTAATCAGGTGCAGTCCCTATGCTAGTGCATGGATGAGATCATCATGAATCTGATACTATCGATATTTCTTAACAAATTGGTATGCATCACATTCCATATTCAACCAATAGTATCATGTTCTCATGAGCTTCTTAGCTATAGTAGGACCACTAGAATAAGCTCCACATATACCATCGTGTACCTCGTGTAAAGCCATTTGTACTTCTTCTATGTTGAGACACCTAAGAAGAGTACTATCTAAACTACAAATGTATATAGTATCGGAAATGATAACATACTTGGAGGCTTGTCAGGTAAAGGTTTTTCATTGGTTATTTGACAAGTCAGGGGGAAGGATTTGGTCATGAAGGTAATTATATATGTCTTTGTACCAAGGCGAATTAAGACCAACAATTTCACACATGAGTTGATTCAGGGAAATTGAAAGTGAGGATAAAAAAGTTGTTCCACCAAGAACTCACACAGATGCACATTATTAGGTATGTACAAGAGAGATCCAATGGTAGCTATTACATTGAATACTTTATTTTGAACCTATGTAATCTATTTGAATATGATGAAATCAAAGTACTTTTTGAAGTTGTTGACCATTTTTTGTATGACACAATTTTTTCATCTTTCGTTTCATACTCATCATTAACCTATTAGACAACCAATTGAGAATTTCTATAGACATGCAGGTGCTTGATTTTCCATTTTATAACCTCCCTAAGTCCTATCAACAAAGCTTCATATTTTGTAATGTTATTCATGCATGGGAATGTTATTCAGTAAGACTTAGGGATAGTATCCCCCTATGGTGTGATAAAGAGAACTCCTAACCTTGAACCATGGTGGGTGTAGGATCCATAAAAATATAGTTTCCATGTTGTAGGCATCTCTAATGTGAAAGTTGTTTCATCTCGAAATTCTAATACAAGAGGTTGAAATGCTAGAGTAAGAGCATATACTAGTTGATCCACTATTACCTATCCCTTTATTGCTTTCCTATCTACATGCTCAATATCAAACTCACTGAGGAGTATGTTACCCATTTTTCTAGTCTACCTATGAGAGTTACTTTATTGAGTAGATAATTTTGGATCTACCTTTTCTATTCACTTTATTTGAATATTCAACATATAATGTCAAATATTTTGTGTTGCAAAGATGGCAATGAGAAATGCATCACACTCAATAAGAGTGTAATTGAGGTTTTACCCCACAAGTGTATGACTAGTGTAGTATATCACTTTCTTTTTTCCATCTTCATCATTTTGTGCTAAGAGAGATCCTAATAATTATGACGTATTTGATACATATAGGATGAGCAATTTTGGTCAATAGGTAGCATCAAGATTGGTGGTGATAACATGTAATCCTTTAGTTGTTGAAAGGGTTGTTGACAATGATTGGTGCATTTGAATGGAACATCTTTTTGAAGAAAGTATTGGAAAGGATGGAATTTATTTACTAGTTGTGTGATGAACCTATAGATGGAATACAAATTTTTCCTTGTAGACTTCTCAACTATGTTAGATTGGATTGTGGTGGCATATTGATGAAGTCTATATAGATTCGAATTTCTCTTTTTGGTTTGGTGATTGGCCCAAGATTTGAGATCCATTTTGTGTAGTCTATTAGCCTAATAAAACCAACATCTAACAATTTCTTCAATTCAACCTTGACCAATAAGGCAATCTGTGGATGCATCCTACTTAGCATTTGCTTGAAAGGTTTCACATTTGGAAGAAGAGGTAAATGATGAAGAACTAACTTAGGGTCTATTCCAAGCATGTTAGCATAAGACCATACAAATTTGATTTGTCATTTGGAGAAGATTCTAGTGAAACTCAATTTTTCCTCATCTATCAAAGAAGCTACAAAGCGTATAATCTTGGGATTCTTGATTGTACTGATATTTATGTCCTCTAATTTTTCCACCAATAGTGGAGATTTTTCTTGACTTGTAGGGATAATATCCAATTTTCCATCCTTATGTGCCTCATAGAGGTTTTCACCCTCAAATATGTCCTTTATTTTCTCTTTTTCCTGGTCTAGAGGCACCTTTCGGTTTTCACCTAAAGACCTAATCTTTTTTTCTTTTTCATTTTTTCAACTGGAAGATAGAGTAGAATCCCCGAAGTAGGTAGCAGTGCCAAATTCTATGGTGAATTTAGCTTTATGATACCTTGAGGTATACTCTCTCGAAGTCCCATGAACTTGGCTATAGCTTCATCATTTTTAAATATTTCCAAGTTCAATGGACCTTATTGATCCCAATCAATTAGTTGTGGATGGATTAGAGGAATTTTATCATCATTGTTAGAAAATCTCGGGGATGAAGTAGATAAGGTATAGATCAAGGAATCATCAAGGTCCCAAAAGGTTTCTATCCAAGATCGGCAATCAGTTTGTTGGTGTAGATACCCTAAATTGTCCTGACCTATGAACAACGCTATTTGACTAACTTTGACCCTTCTTACCCTAAAATGATTAAATAATACCTTTATTTAATTATTATCAATTTTTGTATTCTACTATTAATTAATTAATTTAACATTATTTAACTAATTCATCCTCATTCATCATTTCAAACTAATTAAATAAATCAAATTTATTTAATAAAGTGTTAATTTAACCATATTCCTCCTATTTAATTAATAAACATCAATGATTTAATTATGTCACCCGATCCCCACTTATTCTTCTAATATTAATTGAATAGTTATCATTAATTATTTAATTAATCTACTTTCCCTCTTCTAAATTAAATAATTAAATTAATTATTTAATTCCTCAATATTCACTCAACATGATATATTAATAAATAAAATTTTATTTATTTAGTCAATTTCATCTTTACGTTCCTCTCAAGATTAATTAATTACCCTCTCAATATTGACTAATCAATCTATTCAGTGGACTATTCAATCTAGTCAGTTGACTAATCAATCTATTCAGTCAACTAATCAATCTATTCAATGGACTATTCAATCTATTCAATCAACTAACCAATCAATTCAATGAACTAATCAATCAATCGCATTGATTATTCAATTTCCAGTTAACTATCCAATCAATTCACTTGATTGGATCGATCGGGCCAATTAACTCTCCAATCTATTTTCTCTCAACAAACCTTGACCATTGATCTTGATCTTTCATCTTTGAATCCAGATTGTTCATCTCAAACCAACATTTCTATAAAAACAAGACTCGTTGCACAATGATGGTTAACCACAAATTCTCAATATTTGGCATCCTTCATCATTTAACAAAATTTGAAGCTTGAAGCAAAATTTACAATACAAAATCTGAGAGAAATATTCAAGGATAAAAATGGACAAAAACAATTAAGGTAATTCAAAGGTAGCATAGAAAGGAAGGTAAAATTGTATTAGTTTGTTATCTTCTATATTGTGCTTTTTCTTGATTGAGAGATTGATTTGAGTTATCCTATATTTATAGTTTAGTGGTTATTGTGGTTGATTCATTATTTTATGTTTATTATTTACCTCAATCTTTGTTCTTACATTTGGTGAACCTGACATGAACCAACATGTTTTTTAACAAATTTGCATGGATTTTAGAAATTTTTGTAGCTACTAGAAGTGAGATACATTCATGGATTTCTACAATGCAATGGCATGATAGTACCCCACAATCGCAATTCCATGCGACATAATTGCTAAACATAGTACCACATGCGAAGATTTTTCATGTTGCATTTGTTAGTGCATTTTTTGTTTCTTTGTTGTAGGTTCTGACAAAGTGATGCATCTGAGCTTCTGTTAGATGCATTTGACTGGAAATACAATACATTTTCCTAATAGTCCACCACATTTGACTGACAATGCACCACACCTGTCGCTTCCTGAACCACATTTGACTGACAATGCACCACACCTGTCGCTTCCTGAACCACATTCTTTATGATATAATTGTGTTTCTCAGCACCACAGTTGACTATTGAAAAATAGAAAGGTAATATGGTTAACATTTTTCATGTTTCTATTTTTCAATAGTAGAATAATATTTTTGTGTTATTGATCTAATTATTGGAAAATAGTGGAAATTTAGAGGATTAATTTTCACACTTCAAATTTGGGTTTTAAAAAGAACCAAAAATCTCTCACATTTGGGTTTTAAGGACTCACCTACCTGGTCTGATGGCAATCATACTGATTTAGAGTTGGAGAAACTCCCCTCAGCTATGGCTAAGAGTAAAAGTTCTTCAAAGGCTAGGAAAGGTGGTCGGGTTTCTAAGATGGAGCTCGTGCCCTCCCCTTCGAGTGTGAAATGTAAAATCTTTGGTGGAGCTGAGGAGGGAAATAAGGATGGTAATGCTTTTGGTGGGAGGAAAAGTACAAGATTGGGGTCTGTTAGTGTGTGGGATGTTATTTTCTAGGGTGTTGAGGAGCCCTTTTTGGATGTTGTAGAAGGGGTAAAGGTGAGTGGTGAGACAAAGAAGGCCCTTGAAGTGGGGAAGGCTAAGGGTTCTAATAATTTTTTTGATCTAGATGTGTCCCCTACTGTCTCGATCTCCACGGGAAAAGGTAAAGAGTAGTTGGTTCCCCTTGCTGGTAATCTTGGTGAAGAGCTCCCTATGGGATCTCAATAGGGGATGGATTTGAACTAGTAATTATTGGATATTAATCAAGCCTTTATCTTGGTGAAGGATGGTTTGGATGTCTTTTTCAATCTATAAATGTGGCTCCTTCAAGAAGTACAAAATCTGCATGGTAAGTGCTACATGATTGCAAGGTGCAACATTTCTACTTTGAGAAGAACTAGGGAGTTGAATTTAGTATTTAGTATGGTTAAGACCATGAATTCCACTCTTAACCAAATGGTAGAGGAATTTTCTAAGCTAAAAATTGATCATGACCTTAAAATTGTTTCCCTTGAGAAGAACTTTTTGAATTTTTGTCAAAACCTCTATACTCTAGTTAATCTCAGCAAGGATTCTCTTGGGACCATATTGGAGGGTTTGGTACTCTTATTTAAAAAAGATAAGGACTAGAATGATAATCCCCTTCTTCCTGAATAGGGAGGGCATGTTGTGGGTGTGGATAATGAAAAGGGGGGGCAGGTAATTGATCCTGGGGTAGGGCCAAGTGTGCATACTCAAAGAAAAACCAAAAAAGTCATTTTTATCTCGATGTAGGATGTTAAAGAGGTCATGGAGATGCACAAAAAGGTCATCACCAAATATTTTGAGGTAGCAAGGATTTTAAAAGATCTTCTCTAGTTGTTTCTTTATTCTTTTTGTGTTTGTTGCTTTGTTGTTGTTGGTTTGATGGTTAGTTGATTGCGGTTTAATCAACTTTTTGTCTTTTGGGTTAGCTTCCTTGCTTATCTTTTGTGTTTCCTTTTGTTTTGCATAGGATTTTAGGAACCCTTCAAAACCTATTTTTTGATAATAAAAAACAATCTCTCACATTTAAATTCCAGTGTTTAAAAATTGGCATGGTTATTTTCACACTTCAAATTTAGGTTTTAAAAAGAACCACAAATATCTCACATTTACATTTCAATGTTTAAAAATTGACATGGTTGTTTCACATTTTGAATTTGGTGTTTAAAAAGAACTACCAATGTATCATATTTATTTTTGGTGCACCTAAAATGTACAAGACAACCTTCATTCTGCAATCTTGGGTTAAAATTAACAACATGCCTAAACATGACACTTTTCTATTTGGTGCACTAAAAAGGAAAAACAACTTGCACACTTCATTTTGGTGTTAGTAAAAACAACCACTTAATTTCTATCTCTTGTTCACTTGCACGTGAAGAGGTGTTGCTCATAGTATCATCTCCCCTTGTACACTTGTGTGATCCTATGTGACAATAAATAGCACACTAAACTTCACCATTTTCTTTGAAGTAGGAGGCCTTCCTTGAGCTACATCCTCATTGGAGAACTCAAGGTGACCTCAAGCAACATTTAGGGGTGCACTATATAAATTGGCTAAGAGAAAAATATGTAGGTCAAACCATGCAAATAGCACTCTAATTAACCGTGGGTTTACCGATGGATCTATTGAGAGTTTGATGGTGTTCACCTAATAGCCACTAAAAACCTTTTGTATTATAGACCATTTAAGACCTTTCAAACATTAATAATTTTAGTGCAAGAGGATAGCATCATCCTCTAAAGTTACTGTGCATTTTCTTGAGTAGAGGCAAAATCTTTTTGGATTGCTAGAAATATCCTTTCAAGAAGAGGAAGAAGGTATGCTTGTGGTGTCTATCGATTAATAGTTCCGTAGAGAGAAGATTTTGGGACAATTAAAATGGTTCCAAGATCCTATATTATTTAAATGTTTACCCCTTAAATGGGAGGTGGGCCTGAGATTACTTTGGCACACCTTGATCTACCACTACTATAAGTTGTGCTTGTCTTAAATCGTTGTGTTGAAAAAAATTTAAACGTTCTATCATTAGATATTAAAAACAAATTGTTAAAATTCATTAATCACTTTTCAAAATGACTATTTATGTGTTTGCATCATTGATCCCAAATTAAAAATATATATATATTAGGATTCCTAGAGTTTGTTTTGTTTACTTAAACTATTGCGCCGTTATGACTTGCTTGTGATCTATACAAAAATAATTGAGTGTCAACTTGTGCTATCGCAACTCTATTGATTAATTTTCTACCTTGAAAATAAATTTGAGAAGCTTCTATACCAAACAAGTGAGAAATCCTTGCAACACATCTATATGTTAACTATATATCTCATGGATTGCAATCCTTCCACCAGTCCACAAAATTCAACTTATCCATGCAGTTTTGAATGTTATATTTTCTAAATGAAAAGAGACTAATTTCAGATTTTAAAATCCATTTTACCAAAAATTCAAATGAAAATCAATCTTCTTTGTTGCCTTTTTTTGGCATCACTTATCATTCTTGGGATAAAACATTCTGCTCCTAAGCTTTTTCGACATTTTGGCTTTCTGTTGGGTTTTAGTGCTTCATGTTTTCAGCTAGATTTCTTTGTCCGTTTTTATGGGGTCATGAGAGAACTTCTTCCATTTTTGTCTTCATTCTTTGTCACATTTGATGTAGTGTTTTAAACTTTTGTCATTCAAATCTTGAAACTAGAAATATAAGAAACAGTTTGAAGGGTCAAAGAGGTCTAGACAGGTCATTTCATTCAAAACTTACACATGTTTATATCAAGGTGGGTTTGCAACTCAAACAGTCAAGGTTGTCAAAACACTTTTTAATAATATTTTTGATAAAAAAATAGAAACCCAACTCATTAGTCTAGTTGAGGAATCTATTTTTATCAAAAACCATCATCATTCCACTTAGAGGTTTTAGAATTTTTACACGTGGTTACACTGGTCTCAAAAACTAGAAAACTTGTCAAAATATTGTCACTTTTAGGATCATAAGTCAAGGTAACACAAAGTTCTTTGCATTTAGTCGAAAATTGTCAAGAAAAGGTCACAAAAACATAGTCTTACATCAGTCCAAAAAATTCACAAAAACATAGTCTCATTCTGGTCTTGCACATTCAATATTTCCCAAAAATAGAAAAATACCAAAAAATACCGAGTAGATTCATTTTAGGTGCATTCATACCCAAAAACTTTGCAAAACAAAACATAAAAAAATTTAGAAAAAGGAAAACTTCAAACAAACATCACTTTATGGTTGTTACATGTTCATGTCAAGAAGATGGATTAGCAGCTATAAATCCCGATGGCCCACTGGTGAGAGGATGATTTGGAGAAGAGCACCTGTCTCATGGAGGGAGGCTTTGTCAGGGTCCTGGACCTTGAATACATATGGAGAATGGATGATGTTTCACTGGAAGAGTTGATGAAGCGTCTCAGGATCTGGATCACGGATAGTGATGATAGAAATGGTCTAAAGGCAAAATAAGTAACTTCTATCATTGGCAGAAACTGCAGCTCCCTCTTAATTCATATTCATGATCATTGAGAAAGTGCCAAATGTAGCATCAATAGGGTTAGGTATTGTTGTCAATTAGATTTGCACCCTACTGAATACAAGATTCAACAATCTACTGAAACATGGAAACCTTCTTTATATGTGGGTGATCTGAACAAAGAAGGAATCTCCAAAGTGAGCTGGTTCTCTAAATGATGAATATTGTTCTAAGTATTTTCTGGGGAAAGGGATAAAAGGATAACTTGAAAATAAAGCCTATGACTAACAGATGATTCACCAAACTTATGAAAATTCAGACCTAACCACTCATAACAGTTTCTCTATCACAGTAATCCTCACAATCTCATCAACACATACTTCATCAGTAATTTGCATGAAGATCTGGAAAACTAAACACAACATGCAACCTGAAACATGTAACTCTGAACAAAGGTTTACAATAGCAAAACATATAAGGATTCAAGTTTGAAACACAAATACATCAGATTGCCATTACAAAAATTGAGACAGAAAATGAGGAATTTGCTGCTTTATTAAAACTAAAAGAGTATTTGTCTGAACTGAGTACACTGAGTTTACAAGCTCAAGAATGCTAAGAGCCAGAAACTATATTCTGAAATGGGGAGAGAAGAAAAAATACTAAGTATTTTCAAAATATATCTCTCAAGAAACCCTAATCCGAGCTCACAAAGAAGCTCAAGGAAAAAAGCTTCAAACTGTCTCAAAAGACTGCATAAAAGCATAAAAAAGCACACTACTTTTATGATCATACTGTAAAGCCTCTAAAAATAGGTTGAATCTTCTTTAAAATCCAGAAAAACACCTTATCTCTCGGAGATGAAACTCAAATCCGACCAAGAGGAAAAGTCAATTCCAATCTGCTAAAAATAGCAAGAAATCACAAAACAATTTATAAAAGATTGTTTTATGCTTCTGCTTTACATGATTGCATATTTTATAATTTATATATTTTTTGCAATTAAAGATTGCAAAATATTTTTCAAAAAGAATCACATGCTTAGTTCATCAATTCAACACTTGATTTTTCTTTTAAAAAATCATAAAAATATACAAGGCACAACTCTACTCATCAATATCCCTAATTGATTTCTTTAAAATCAATTGAAAATAAAATAAACCCTAGATATGAAAACTCATCTCCAAGGAAAAACCAATTATATCATACTTATTTTAAATGATCTTCTCCTAAATCAATAAAAACCCTAAGTCAAAATAAAAATTCAAAATAAAATCTCATTATAGTTTCTTTTGTGATATCTTGACTTAGGAATGATTATCTTCTAAACACAAGGAATTCGGCCACCATCATTTGATTTAGACATTGAAACTTTTAATACTAAGGGAAAAAATCCCTAAGTCGACCTAGGGTAAAAGCAAACCCTAATGAACAAAATGTGAAAAATCCCTATCTTTTCGCATCATTTGCAAAATGAACCTTTTGAAGAAAGTAGCTCTACTATGGGTGCTGCCATGAGCTAGGGTTTCAGTTTTTTGAAGAAATTTTGAACTCCATGCTTGCTTCTACTGTTGAATCTCCATACTTTCTGATGGTAAGAACTCTTTGCGAGCTTCCTGTGAGCTTCCTGAAACTTATTTCTTTGCGTTTTTAAATCGTTTCTTGGCCTTGAGGCCGCAGCATAAACATAACTTCTAATTCGCTTTCACTTCCTATGTATATTTGTTTATACCATTCAATTTGGCCGCCATACACAAGCTTGACCTGGGCTTTTTGTTTTGATTTTGCAAGAGACAAAATGAAGCCTTCACTCAGCTTCATGGGTAAGAATTATTGTCTGTTCATTTGACTCATTCTTTGAGCTCTTTGAGAACAGTAAAAGCCTCACTAGCTGCGGCCATGAGATACAAATCTAATGATTTCTTTACTTATGTGCTTGTTTTTTTGTTATTTGGATCTTTTTGTGTTCCTTTATACGAGCTCGACTCCTGATCTTGAAGGCTTAGTGTGAGCTCGAATGAGGCTCCTTTGATCTTATACAGGTAAACAATGGTAAGACATTATTCTTCCTTGCTATTTTCATTCAAAAAAGCTTACAAATGTAAGAAAACTATGACAGGTCGCGGGCTTGATATGAGTCTTTGATGGCATTTATAGAAGAACCCTTCTTTCACATTTAAGTT
>VDFB02343636.1:0-105859 GCA_007258455.2 Sequoia sempervirens | reverse complement strand
CTGGTTGCAATTGTGAAGTTTTAGTGAAGATGGCGCTTCATTGAGTGTCAACTGAAGTTCAAGAAGGGACGCCATATTTTGATGAAGCATTAATTTGTGAAGTAAGGTGCATTTGAGTGTTAACTTCAGTTATGAAAAGGGTCGCCATGTTTAGGTTTTAGTGATGAAGCATGAATTAGTGAAGCTACGCATTTTTCAAAGAGTGGAGACTTTAGTTCCAAAAGGGTTGTTATATTTAGATTTTATTGATTAAAGCATGTGAAGTTGGCGCATTCTTGAAGGCCAACTGAAGTCATGAAAGGGTCCCTATTTTTAGAATATTTATTGCATGAATATGGCGAATTCTTATGGCTAACTTCACTTATCAAAAGGGTCGCCTTAGTTCAAGTTTGTGAATCTAAAGCAAGTTTGAAGATGGCGAATTTATTATAGGTTGCTAATTGAAGTCAAAGTCATATGAAATGGTTAACTGAAGACTTGAAAGGCAAACCCTAATGCATGGCGCTTTAATTAGCTTATCTGAGTTCCAGTTAACTAAAATGAGGTTCAATTAGAAGCCAAGCGCACTTTTCATGGTTTCCTTGCTTAGTGCGAATTTTCAAAGATGAAAATCTATATATTTCAGCCATGGCGTCCATTATTTCATCATCTTTTGCTCTGAAGTTCATATTCTTCTTGAGTGACCAGCAAGCTAAAGGTGCTACAGGTGTCCGAATTCAGTGTTCTTCGAAGCAACGAGTTCAGATTGTTCAGAGGAAGGCGATTCTAGACTTTATTTTCTCTTTGCATGCAGGTTTCATCGAGTTCCAGAGAAGAAGTTGGCAGATTTTTCAGAAGCAGACAAGCAAAACTTTCTATCTTCTGTCTTATTTCTTCTATTTCTCACCTTAGGTACTTTCTTCGCATGTCAAAGAAATTCAACACATATTCAGAATCTGATCATCTGGGTTCTCATATTTCAGCGTTTGCAGCAAGACCCACGTCTTAGATTTTTTCGAGAAAATCGCCCCGTAGTCTTCATTCTGAAGCTCTGTGTTTTTTTCCGAGAATTTCTTTGCATGTGGGCTTAAAACACATTTTTTCGAGAATTCAGCTATCTGGGTTTGTTCAGAATTCAGTTGTGCACAAAACCCATGTTCCAGAAAAACTTCGAAAATTTCTTTCGTCAAAGGCTATTTTTAGCCTTGTCCAGAGGTTTTCAGAAAGTTCTTCAAGTATATTCGACTTTACAGTCAAAAGTCATCATTTTCAAAATGCAGTTCAATCTCATTGATTACAAGGTCAAATCGGCTCTTACACATAATTTCATCAAAACGTCAGATACGGACCTGAATCATGTTTATCCAGTGGTGAATCTGAGCAGTTTGGAGAATGTTAGCAGCAATTCGTTGAGGAATCTTGAGCGTTCTGGGTTGCTGGCAGCGGCATCTATTCCTGTTACTATTTTCGATCTTGAGTTCGTACTTGCTTGCATTAAGCATTATGACTCGTCTTCACGACAAATCAGATCAATTGACGGGAGAGTTGTTTGCAGTCTCAAACCGAAGGACATAGAAAAATGTTTTGCTATTCCTCCTCGTTCAGATAACTTTACTGTGGTTTTGGAGGCTTGTGAGAAGATATGGGATGCTGATCATCAACGTTCGCAGAGGAAGATAGCTCAGAAATGGCTGACAGTTCAGAAAACTAACATGCCTAAGAAGGTTGGTCGTGGCGAATTCAAAGAGGAAGTTGCTGTTTTGATAACTTTACTCAACCGAGTTACTGGTCAATCAGACGCTAGCACTTTCCGTTCTTGGATGTTTTACCTGATTACCAGAATTCTTGATGACACAGAGCATTTTAACTGGGCTATGTTGATTAGTGATTGCTTACATCAGCAAATTACTAACTTTCTCAAGTATCATGAGTTTCATATGATATCCTACTTGGTTTATTTGGTTGCATTTCAAGGTAGCTTCAGGCATCTGAAAACTAATGGCACTCTCAGTGTTCAGCGTGTTCATGAATATTATCCTCAGTTGGAGTTTTCTCAATCCGAGCAAGACTTCCGAGCAGTGAATGATCACTTTTCTATGAGAACCGTTAGAGATCTTGATGACGAGATGCACATTCGTATTTCTGCCGAGGCCAAATCAGCAATGGAGACTTGGGTGGATTGGTTTATCCAGTTCCCTACTTTCACATACATCCGGGTTTACGGATATGTTGGAGAGCCCTTGATGTTACCAAGGTACCCTTCAGATAATCTCATCTTCATGGAGTTCCTCAGACAGATGCAGCATGTTCATTTCTTTCTTCGTAGTCGTCATAAGACTGCAGCTAATTTTCCATTCACATTGGGAATTTTCACATGCAATGCGGCAACAGATGCCAAGTTTATGTCTACTGAGATAGAAAGGTTCAAACTCAAGACTTATACTGAGAGGCGTTCCTATGATCCTCTTGGTCATTATGCAGATCGGTTAGAGCGAAGGATTGAACATGCGCCAACACTTGAAGACTTCTGGGATAATTGTGAAGATGAATTCGAGGTCCGCCGTCGTCACTATTGTAGACTCACTATCGGTCAGCTCTCTGATTACTTATCAGAAGATGTTGATGGTCTATCGGATGATGATGGAGAAATTCTTCTCAATTCATATGTCAAGGATCAAGTTGCTCGGCAGCCACTTCGCTCACCTGATTGGTATGCCAAGGGAGAATATTTCTGTTGAAGAGGTTTCGAGATCGGAGTTATCAAGACTAGTAGGTTGTTCTTGGAAACAAGCGGGCCTTGAGTCGGTTCACAGCTGCGCCGAGAGCAGCCAAGAGATTTCTAAATTAAGCTACCTTCTACTTCTAGAGCAAGACCTAGAGTCAAGGCCATTATAATACCTCACGAAGGGTTAGACTTAGTGGAAACCGCGGGGAAAAGAGCTCTTGGTAAGAGGAAGCCAGCTTAGGGTTGAAAGTGTTTGAGGTTCGGTAAGAGGCAGTTATTCGAGAGTGAGCCTGCGTTTCACCTCCTAGTCGCCTCACATGCAGCTATTGACACCAGGTCAGGCACGAGACACCAATTCAGCGAGGATGAACAAAGCGAACCACCACAGAAAGTTGATACATCGAGGACAGTCTCTCCTCGAATTGAAAACATTATTCGGTCTTGTTGGCACCGAGAAGTCTTTAGAGGAGGAGAGCGGCGTGAACCATCATACAACCTTGATTTATCGAGTTAAATTGAACCTTATCAGAGAAGGTCGAACAAGAAGATCAAGAAACAGGTGCATATCGAGAAGACTCCAGAATCAAAGATTGTTATTGAAGTTGCTGTTCCTCCAGAGGGTAAAAGCTTAGATGAAGTCGAAGTTGGTGACTTTACATTTACTAAGGCTAATCTTGGCAGAACCACTCGAGAGACAGATGTTACTCTTCTTAAGATTGTCACTAATAATCTTGAAGAGCGAATCACGAAGGATGGAGAGGATAAAGCCTTACTCAAGGCTGAAAATAGTCAACTTCGCCAGTACATTTCTGATCTTGTTCACGGAAATCCGAGTAGAGCATCTGTTCTTCCTCAGAGTACACTTGCAGAACAACGAAGACTTGATCAGTTAGTCAGTCATGGCAGACTTTTGGACAACTGGATTGATAGTTTAGTTGCTGCTGGTCGGCGTCTTCTTGCAGATTTGTATCAGTTGAGAAGTGATGCGCATAAGGTTCGTCAGGGTGTTCAGTCACTTGAGATTGCGGTTGCAGAGAATTTGGCGAAAGATCGTGTTCTAGTATCTCAGTTGTCAGTTGCATACGATGCCTTGGAGATTGATGAGGATCAGGAGAAAGTCTTTACTTGGAGAGAGCAACACCTTCTCAGAATGGAAATATGTGAGAAGATCTCTACTAAGTTGTTTTCACTCAAGGATGATGTCGTTGGAGTACTTGCACTGGTCAGTGGCTTCGTTGTTCAGATTCCGTGTCATTATCTTCTCGAAGATGGCACGTATGTTGAGTTGGATAAAGTTCAAGCAGAGTTCGAGAAGCTGATTCGTGACAGCCTTGAAGGTGAACCTATGGCGCCCAAATTAGAAAATATTTCAGTGATTGCAGCCAGTTTCAGAAGGGCGACTGAAGAATGTAAAGATGGCATGCATACAATTACGGAAAGTGGTAGAGAACTAAAGAGACAGACTGTTGTTTTGAGCAGCGTTAAAGTGCCAGATGACAGAGAGATTGATGAGTTCTTGGTCGAAGTGTTAGACCGAGTTGACATGGAGTGATCTGCCAGTTGGAACTACCGATTAGGCCCCGAGGTTGAGTCACGAACAGCCCGGTTAACTTCGACTTTTCGATCTTGAAGTTTACTGGACTTAACATGCTTATCTCATCCTTGGAATTATCAACCACGGGGTTAGGGTTAGGGTTTCGATTAGCGGTAGTGTCGATTAACTTTGCTTTAAATATAAGGGCGTGCATGCTTACACATGGTCCATTTAGCTTATTATTTATTACCAGTTAAGCGATGGTAGCTTTCGATTAACTGTATAGTTTGCTTAATTAGGGTTGGGCGCATTGCTTGCATGCATTGCAGGAACTATAGATAACACAAGGTGATTTAGGGTTCCCTACACCTTGATGTATATAAATAAGAGCTTTTGCTCATTTGTAAATAACTTTTGCTTGAGAGAGAAATATATGCTGCGCCTACCTTGCCCTCAATATTGCTCTTTTGGTATTTGTTCATGCGTCTTTGCTATTACAGTTAATTGTTATGCCACATAGGGTTTCATGCAATTGTGATAGTGGATTCTTTCCATAGTTTAGATAAATCTGTCTTGTGAATCTTTTGTCATTATTGATCAAGCGTTATGCCACATAGGGTTTCGTGAGATTGTGATGATAAATCTATTTTGAGAAGTCTTTACTGTTATGATCAAGTGTTATGCCACATAGGGTTCCATAAGGTTGTCATGGTAAATACTTCCCTTAGTTTAGATAAATCTGTTTTGTGAATCTTTTATCATTTTAATCGAGTGTTATGCCACATAGGGTTTCATAAGATTGTGATGATAAATCTGTTTTGCAAGTCTTTACTATTATAATCAAGTGTTATGCCACATAGGGTTTCATAAGATTATCATGGTAAATTCTTAAATCTGTTTTGTGCCAATAAACTTGTTCAGATTGAGATGATAGTTGCGCCACCTTGCCTTCAAGTAGAGAATCTAAACACGTTTATCGTCTGATAGTCATAACCTTGCTCCGTTTTCTCATGCTCTGTTTTCTTAGAGAGCCGGATAGAAATTTAAGTTATTAAGTCTGGTTAGCCGGATTGTGAATCCTGCGAAACCGGGGAAAATTCTCAGCTGCAGCAGTATATAGTTTCAAAGAAAACCTTGTACCTCTTACAGCTAAGACAAAAAGATAGGATATAGTTTAGTTTATTTCCCTTTTCATGCACTTTTGTCAAGCACAACGAGGGAACTTCCCCTCCTAATTTGAAGAGCACTCATTGCGTAGTGTACATAGGCATTCGTGGCAACTCTTACTTACTCAGGAGGTGTTAGTTGTTGCAGCCAACACTATATATAGTAAGTCTCTTGATTCTCGCATCTCTGAACCTCAGATCAATTTGAAATTTTAACCACAGAATCTTCATAACCTAATCAATCTGTTCACACTGCCATCTCGAGCTAACCTGCTGTTTATAGCCCATTTCTAAAGGTGGTTTACTATTTATAGTAACTGCCTATTTTTGAGACTTCCCCAACTCCGTTTGACTTGAAATTCGAATGACGTGCTCCTCATCGGGTAACCCGCCCATTGACACTGGCGCATGCTGCTGATTTACTATTTTTAGCCAGTTTCTAGAATGCCTTACTATAAATAGTAAGTGCTCCGTTTGCCTTCAAATTTTACCGGTGGATAGCTTGAAAGACATTGAACGCAGTGGGATACACCGGTTTTCGGAAATTCTAACTTTATACCCCT
Organism: Sequoia sempervirens; assembly: GCA_007258455.2. NCBI lineage: Eukaryota > Viridiplantae > Streptophyta > Pinopsida > Cupressales > Cupressaceae > Sequoia > Sequoia sempervirens. The sequence continues at coordinate 99,892 of VDFB02343636.1, read as the reverse complement.
CTTTTAGGGTCCCGAAGCTGGAAACCCTAATTGGTCTTGCATGCATATCAAACGACCTCGAGACATGCACTGAAAATCCTTGCATATAAACTCTGAAATTTGCTCTGGAGGCTGAACTGCTAAAAATAGTAAGTCATTTTTTTCAGCTCAAATATTGCACGTGAGCAGCTTGATGTGTTCTGGATGCAGTCTGACTATTGAAACTTCAGTAGTGCTAATGAAACGCTCTGAATTGCACACTTACTAAAAATAGTAAGTTGTCGGAATCTAATGAAACTTTGCTGAGAACCTGTCGGAAACATACTGACAACTATGTCAATCTCTGTTTTCAATTTACTCACCTCGTTTGACCACAAATTGGCTGGAAAGTACAAACCCTAATTTTCAGACTTGGCCAAAATTTCACGTTCAGGCTCAAAGACGGGCACATACCCGGAAAGACAGACAACAAAAAGAGAGGGAGAGACAAAACCAAAGCCAAATGACAAGGAACGGAGCAAAAATTACGGGGTCCCCATTTTGAATGGGGTGATGTGTGAAAAGGTCACAACAAGACTTAGTTATTTTTGTGAGTTTTTCAACATTTCTCAATTTTGAACCCCTACTTTCACCCTGATCTTTGGCTTCCAGGTTGACCTGATGGACGAGCTGGATGATTCATCGCGAAGTTTGACTGATTCTATGAAGATCACCCTGGAGGCACTTTTGGCTAAAAACTTCGTTTGATCCTTCAAAATCATCAGTGCACATTTCCTTCTGGGGCTCTAAACTTTTACAGTGTAGCCATTTTCTCATGATTTTCAAGTTCTTCGTTTCCCTTTGATCTTCTAATGAAATCTTGATTCTGGGAGCTACGCTGATCAGATTAACTGACTTCCAGCTTCATTGGATAGCTCGATTGAATCTGACGAGGTGATCTTGGTGGCTCTATCAGCAAATTCTATCATCTTAGACCTCTAAACCTCGGCCACCCTTTCTCTCAAGGGGCGCCCATCTCAACCAAACTTAGAAATTTTTTCAATATTTCTTAATCGACTCTTCTCCAGATGATCTTGTGAGATCTAATGATCCGGGCGTCTAATTGGCTGATGGCTAGGCTCGTTATAGAGCTAGGAAGATTTTGAGAGGGGTCTTTCGGGAGGTCACTTCATCAAAAAGTTGAATTTGAGGCTTCAAAAGCTTGGGCATCCCTGGCAAGCTAGGGCACCCAACTTCACCAGGGTTAGCCACTTTTCTGTATTTTCTTCTTGCTTTTGACTTTAGCTCTTGTCAAACCCTTTGTTCCGCCTGCTATATCTGATGGCTGCCAACTCCGATTGACGTGCTAGTGGTCTCTTTGGAAAACTTGATTAATTCTGACGATGTCATCTTGAAGGCTTCACTGGCAGAATCATTCGTTTAAACCATCGAAAACTTCAGTACCTTTCTCCTCTAGGGGGCGCCCATTTGCTCCAAACTTAAAATATTTTCATCTTCAAATTTGACCCTTCATTCTATCCCTTTAGTTCGATCCGGATTTGCCGGAGATTGACCTGTCAGACACTCTGACGAAGACATCCGTTGCGAAGCTAACTGAATTCTGAAGAGATTCAACTCATCCGCAAACCCTAACTGTTGAGTTAGGCCCCTCAAAATGCTGGGTGCCACTGGACACTTGGGGCACTTGAAGTTCCCAGACTTAGAAAATTTCCTGACATTTTCATGATGTTCATTCTATGCCCTGGTTGAAACCCCTCTGTTTGATCTCGAATCCTGGATGACTAGATGATCTGATGACTACACAACCGGATTCACTGCGGAGCTGGGAGGATTCTAAACAACTTTACCTAGAAGCTCAAACCCTAATTCCATCATTTGATGCCCTAAAAATATGGGCACCTACCTCCTCCAGGGGCACCCATGGCTGACAGTGTTAGTCAAAATTCTACAAATTTCAACTTCCTTCTTCCTTCATCGTGCATGTCCATCATATGATCTAACTAATCCAACTTATCCAAAAGCCTGCCATGACTGACTAACTGATCCAACTTTCGTTGTTCTACAGGTGTATTTTGTGGAAGAACAGGCGCTCTACTCGAATTTTCGTGGACAAGATTAGAGATATATTGTTGCAGTTGATTGTTCTTAGCCTTAAGCAGTGCCTTATCTTCTCCATCCTTCGTGATGCGTTCTTCAAGATTATTGGTGGCAATCTTAAGAAGGCTCACGTTTGTCTCTCGAGTGGTCCTGCCACGATTTTCCTTGGTGAAAGTAAAGTCACCAACTTCAACTTCATCTAGGCTCTTACCCTCTGGAGGTGTAGCAACCTCTATAACAATCTCTGACTATGGAGTCTTCTCAATATGCACATGCTTCTTGATTTTCTTGTTCGACCTCTTTTGATAAGGCTCACCGAACTCAGATAAATCAAGATTATATGAACGTTCTCGCCTTTGTCTCCCCAAACTTCTCTCGAGCCAACAAGACTGAACAATATTATCAATTCGAGGAGACAGTGTCCCTGATGTATCAACCTGTGGTGGTTCGGTTGTCTCTGATCCTACTCCAACTAGTATCTCAGGCTCTGAATCTATATCAATAGGCTGCACATGTGATGAACTAGGAGGTGAAACATGAGGCTCAGCCTAAATAACTGTCACCACTGGGATCTCAGGTGCATTCTCTACTTGCTTCTGCTTCATTTTACCAGTAGTCCTCTTTCTTGTGTTTCCACTGAGTCTAACTCCTTCAGGTGGCGTCACAATAGCCTTGACCCGAGGCCTTCACCTCGAAGTAGAAGGCAAAGAAGAAAAATTCACTGGCGGCTCTGCTACAGGAACTTTCGCCTCCGTTTACTTTCCAAGAACTGCTTGCTGGTCTTGATAACCGATCTAGACACATCCTCAATAGAAGTATTCTCCTTAGCATAGCAATCTGGTGAGTGAAGTGGCTGCCGAGCAATTTGATCCTTGACATATGAATTGAGAAGAACCTCTCCATCATCATCTGATAGACCATCAACATCTTCTGATAGGTAATCAAAGAGCTGAGTAATAGTGAGTCTACAATAGTGACAACGACGAACCTCGAATTCATCTTCACAATTAGCCCAGAAATCTTCAAGTGTTGGCTTATGTGCAATCCCTCACTCCAACCTAGTTGCATAATGACCCAAAGGATCATAGGAACGCCTCTCAGTATGAAACTTAAGTTTGAATCTCTCCATCTCAGTTGACATATGCCTGGCATCTGTCGCAGTTCTGCATGTGAAAATGCCCAATCCGAACGGAAAAGTAGATGTAGACTTATGACGACTGCGAAGAAAGGAGTGAACGTGTTGAACCTATCTGAGAAATTCCATGAAGATGATCTTATCTCAAGGGCACCTCGGTAACATCAAAGACTCTCCAACATATCCATAAACCCGGATGTATGTGAAAGTAGGGAATTGGATAAACCAATCCACCCAAGTCTCCATAGCTGATTTTGCTTCAACAGAAATACGGATGTGCATTTCGTTGTCAAGATCTTTGACTATCCTCATGGAAAAGTGATCATTCACTACTCGGAAATCTTGTTCAGATTTAGAAAACTCCAACTGAGAATAGTACTCGTGAACACGTTGAACAACAAGAGTCCCATTAGTTTTTAGGTGTCTATAGCTGCATTGAGATGCAACTAAGTAGACCAAGTAAGACACCATATGAAACTCATGAAACTTGAGAAAATCAGTAATCTGCTGATGTAGGCAATCGTTGACCAACATAGCCCAGTCAAAATGTTTTGTGCCATCAAGGATCCTGGAAATCAGGTAAAACATCCATGATCGGAAAGTGCTAGCATCTACTTGACCTGTCACTCGATTAAGCAAAGTTATCAAAACAGCAACCTCGTCCTTGAATTCACCACGACCAACCTTTTTAGGCATGTTAGTCTTCTGAACCTTCAACCATCTCTGAGCCACCTTTCTCTGTGAACGTTCTTGATCTCCATTCCATATTTTCTCACAGGCCTCAATAACCACAGTGAAATTATCTAAACGAGAAGGAATAGCAAAGCATTTCTCTACATCCTTTGGCTTAAGACTGCAGATAACTCTCCCATCAGCTGATCTGATTTGTTGTGAAGACGAGTCATAATGCTTGATGCAAGCAAGAACATACTCGAGATCAAAAGCGGTGACGGGAATAGATGCTGCTGCCCGGCAACCCGAGCGTTCAATTTTCAATGAATTGCTACTACCACTGTTGGGTGAAAGTATGTAATCAGCTTTTTACGATGGAATTACACAACTGGGATTTAAACCCGCGGCTATGTGAGATGTGAATCTCTCCTCTACCGGAAGGGGAAGCCTTCTTACCTCTTGGCGAAGGCGATAGTAAAACAAACAAGTAATTGTACACAATACTTATGAAGTGGGGGGGGTGTGTTACATTCATCCTTCTCTCTTTTTTTTTTAGAGAAGATGTTTACAATGCTTCACTGTTGGAAGTTCTCAATTCTTAATAACTTTAAATGATCAACTAGCAGCAATGCCAATACCTCTATCTTGTCAAAGCAAAGCATAGAGATACCAAAAGTGATTAAAAATAAACAAATAAAATAAAAAAGAAAGCTCACGAAGGCACAAAGTGGTTAAACTTTTCAATAGGTGGATCTGTGAAAATTATTGTAGTTGTCACATTGGAAGCACAAAGTCTTCTTAGACGCAGCAATTCCTCGAACAGCATGAACAATTACAAGCGCAAAGTCTTGTAGATCATCCAACCAAATTATCAAAGAGCATGAACAATTACAAGCACAAAGTCTTGTAGATTATCCAACAATAGTATCCAAAGAACGTGAATAATTACAAGCGCAAAGTCTTGTAGATTATTCAACCGAAAGATAAACAAAACACAAATGCAAATCTAAATAATAGATGCAACACAAAGTTTACATAAATTACTTAGAGTCCTTCAGATTCCATCACCTAATCACCACCAAATAAGATCAATTCATAAGATTATCGAATCCAACACAAAGTCTGGCTTGCAATCTTCTTCTTTATTGATCAAATTTCATTCACAAAGCATGAACACAAATTTTCACAATTCTACCTTCAAAAAGGGCAGCACTTCGTGCAAAATACTAAAGGATAAATTTACAATGGAAATCTCTCACATTATATAGAAAGAGGGATGAGCAAAATTAGGAATCTAATTAAGGAAATCAAGGAAATTTAGGTGAGCGATTTTAGGGGATCTCACCTAACTTTGACCAAAGTCAAAGTGTAATTTGTTTTCAAAAGATTACATCTTCAAACTTGGTGCAATTACAATTTACAAAAAGACATATAAGATGTCAGGAAATATTTACAAGATGCATAAAAGGATGCATCAAAATGTTCAACATCGGAGATCAAGAATCTTCATGGTTCCTTGCTTTGGGCGCGGAGTCTTCATACTTCTTCTTGGTCTCCTGTATGAACGCATCATCTAGGCCGACTGTGTAATCTACAAGGGTGTGAGCTCTTGTGAACGGCCTTCTGGCAAATGAATGGATTTTCTTGCGCCCGCGAAGATGCATCTTGAGATTATCAAGTGTCAGCCGTATATTGCAAATGATATGTATTGAGGCTCTGGGAAAAACTGTCATCCTCAACTTGTTGCATAACGGCTTCTTTGTAGATCTGGGATAGTTCACTAGATCAAAAGATGTCACCTTTAGGATCACTTGATGAAATCTGGAGAGAAACTGCAAGGATGGCGAATCAATAGACGTTAGCAGAAAAAGTAGCATTGGGAAGCGTGAAGCGAGAAATGATGTGGAGCAAGCGTGAAATGAGCATAATAGACGCGGAAAGATCACGAGGAAGAAAGCGGGGTTGAATGGAAATGAGAACAAGTTTGAAGAGACTAAAGATGCTTGCCAAAAGTGTAAAAGGTGCTAAGAATTTAGCACCATTGTGCACAAAAAATGACTAAGTCACGGAAAAGTGCAAAGGTCACGAAAAGAATAATGCCATAGTCAAAAAAATTGGCTAAGTCGGAAGAAAAAGTGTAAAGGTGTAAAATTGACACCATTGCACAAAAATGATAAGTCACGGAAAAAGTGCAAAGGTCGCGAAAAATAATGCCACAGTCAAATTGGCTAGAGATCTAGCAACAATGTGTAGGCGCCTTTTGGCCTTCTACACATTTTGGAAAAATACTTTATGCAAGATTAAGCTGATTTTGGCACCGCGCACCAACACTTAATAAAATTTCGGATGGGATTAGAGGCGCTTTTTGGCACAAGTGCATCTTTCACAATTTAACTAAGTATCAAAAAGTGTAATAAGCGCACTTTTTCCAGGCGCTATTATTTTAAGAAAAATTCACTTTCATCTGCAGTGGCTGAAATCAGCATGCCTATGCTGTAATTACGAAGACGGCGAGCGCGCTTTTGATTACAACTACATTTTTCATAATTAACTTAAGTATGGCGGTGAGACTTCGCGAAGGGGCTCGTTTCAAAGGTCTTCGCGAGGCGAACATAGGGGGATGCTCAAACTGACTGTTTGAGGCTTTGGAACGCATTTCGAGGTGGCTTGAAAATCACCTTGTTTTGCATGCTTGAACATCACGAACCTAGGAAACGAACAAGTTTCGTAGGGGGGTTATCCGTGAATCGAGCGTTGCTAGATTCCATGATAACACCACCCTCCAAACTGCTCAAGTTAACCACTGGATAAACATGACCTAAGTCCGTGTCTGAAGTTTTAACAAAATCATGTATAAGAACCGATTTGGTTCTATAATCAATGAGATTGAACTGCATTTTGAAAATGAAGACTTTTGACTGTAAAGTCGAATATATTCGGACAACTTTCCGAAAAGGCTGAAAATCTCTACACAAGGCTAAAAATAGCCTATGGCAGGAAAAGTTTTCGAAATTTTTCTGAAACGTGGGTTTTGTGCAAAATGAAATTCTAAGACAACCCAGATCAACAAAAATTCGAAAAACTAAATTTCAGACCCACATGCAAAGAGATTCTCGGAAAAAAGCACAGAGCTTCGAATGAACGCTGCGGGGCAATTTTCTCGAAAAATCTAAGACATGGGTTTTGCTGCAAATGCTGAAGTACGCGAACCCAAATGATCAAATTCTGAAAATATGTTGAATTTCTTTGACATGCGTAGAAAGTACCTAAGATGAGAAATAGAAGAAATAAGACAGAAGAAAGAAGGTTTTATTTGCTCTGCTTCTGTAGAATTCGCCTATCTCTGTCTTGACTTCAATGTAACCTTCATGCAAATTGAAATCAAAGCCTAGAATATTCTTCTTTTGAACAAACTAAAGCCGTTGCTACGAAGAACGCTGAAATCTGACACTTGTAGCACCTTCAAATCACTGTTTGCTCAAAAAAAATGTATTTCTCTAAGGTTGGGATGAAGAATAATGGACGCCTAAGTCTGAATAAATAGACTTTCATCACCAAAATTTGTGATAAATGCATGCACACCTAAAAATGGCGCTTGACTTGTGATTGGACCTCAAAAATCCACGCCTAGCCAATGATTGGCTCTAAAAACAGTTAACTAAAGACAAAAATGCCCTAAATAGGGCGCCATGCTCTAATATTTGCCATAAAATAAATCGCCATCTTCAAGACTTCAGTTGAAAAATCCATATTAAAGCGCCATATTCAACAACTTCACAAAAATCAAGAATGTGCCATGCTTTAAAGCTTAAGTTGACTTTTGTCATGCACTTCAGTTAAGTGGACATGCAAAACAGTAACTCAACATGCAAAGTCAGTTAACTGAACATGCAAATTAGTTAACTCAACATGCAAAGTCATTTAACTGAACATGCAAATTAGTTAACTCAACATGTAGAACTGAAAAAGCACTCAACATGCCAAGATGTTAACTAGAGATGACAACCCAAAAATCGTTCAGTTGAACTGAAAGTCAAAATTCAAATATTTAAATAATATTCAAAATTTCTCTTTTAGGCGCACATGTGATTTTAAGTTTGAAAAATCAACTTTGACTTTTGGCGTCGTTCTCTAGACTTAGCCATTTTTGATGAAAACTGAAATTTGAACTTCTTCCGGGACCTCTGTTCAATCCCTGACACCAGCTGACTGACCTCACCGATTGACTGGCTGACAGGTGCATTGCAGAGCAGGACAAAAACTGATCAAAAGACTCCTTGAGACTTCAAACCATAAAACTAAGATTTGAAGGCTCAAAAATCCAAGTGCCCTTTTCAAAAGCTGCTCTTTTTCTCAGACTTAGTCAAAATTTCTCCATCTTCATCTCATACGAAGGAAAAAACAAATCTTCCATAACTTCTAACTGACAAAGTTTCAGGACTAGATAACTGGTGCAACGCGGAGCTGACTTCATTCCACATGACAACTGCAAAGGCACATCTCTTCAGAAAACATCATCTGAGGGTTGAAAAACAAGGGCGCCTTTTTGAAAATGTAATGTCCCCATTTTTAGCATTGCACCTTTCAGTGACCGTTGGCCTATTCCGGAGACCCGTAGGCTACTCGGAAGGTAAAATTAGGGTTTCTTGTTTCGAAGGATGTTCTTGCTTGAGGTTGGTTGATTCAATGGCGGATTCTTTCTGGGTTTTCAGAGAGCTTCGCAGTGATATGTTTCTCTTGGCATTCTGAGCAATTTCTGGAATTTACTATTTTTAGTAAATTCTATTTCTGGCAGTGGTCATATTGGTCTCGGCACAGTTGACCTTCCTCTTCAGTCGACTCAGCTGGCTTACTCAATTTTGGGCTTTGGGGCATAACTGGAGAGATAAGTTGGATTATTTTTAATTAAGTCATGTTTAATGTTATATTTTAACATTGACCCCCTTGGCCTAGCAACTTCACTTTAAGTTGTTTTAAAAGATGTTCTTTATGGTGGGCGCCTCATTTAAAGAATTAATTATATCTTTATTTAAAGATTTATTCCAAGCATAAGTTGGACGCCAACTTCAAGGAAGGAATAAAATTATAATTAAAAGTCAAAATTACAACTTTGAAGAAAGGGACGCCATCTTTTGAAGAATTAGGGTTTGACTCTAAAAAGAAGATTAGGGTTTCGAGAAGGTCAACGGCAAATTATAAAAGGAAGCCTTTGGTTCTCATTTCAGCATCTTTTATCTACAGGAATGTTATGCTGCCGGATTGGCTTTGGGATTGCTTCGAGGAATGAAGGCCTCCTAGCTTGGGCATTGCTTCTCGCTTGAAAGATAGCGACTAGTGGTGAGATAGTGTAGTTTGAATGTTTTATTGTGAGATTTCTGCATTTTAGTCTTTGTGAGGATTGGTAAATCAGTTTTATGCATATTAGTGGTTTTCTGGAGTTGCACATTCATTGTAGCAGATTGTTGTTTTTAATCATAAGTCCAAAAATACAAAAAGAGTCATTCTGGGTATTGTCTCATTGTGTTTCCCTGTTAGAGGCGCCCCTTCATGAATATTTGCAGATTTTAATACGAAGTTTATGATTTTATAATGCAAATTCGTCATTCCTTGAAGGCTGTACTTTCTGGAGTGCCTTGGGATTCGTGTCACTAATTAATAACCACTTTTAGATGCCATTTCTTATTACCAAGTTAGGAGCCATCATTTTGAGGGTCTATTGCATCAGATTTGAGATCATTTGGGTGAGTTATGAGAGAGATATGAGCATATGAGTAAATTCATAGGTTGCTGGTTTTTAATTTAAAATTGCAGATTTGTAAAGAAAACCAGAATTGTTATTTGATCATTGAAAGGTTCACTGTTTGGCACTCCTAACTAAGCTAAGGAGAGTTCTTTATGATCTATGTGAGAGTTATAAACAATTGAGGGATTTCATAGGCTGCTGATTACTCATATAAAGTGCAGATTTGTGACAAAAATCAGAATTAGGCTCTTGATCATTGAGAGTGTTATGGTCTTGGCACTTCTATCCAAGATAAGGCAAGTTCTTTATGATGTAATGCTAATCTCTCAAACTCCTAAGCTATTGGCAGGCGGATGATTCTTATTTTTGTAAACTGACAGTAGTACTGGCAGTAAATTTCAGTCTTGTTCAAATCTGGTTGTAATGCTCAATTTCATTTGAAGTTATTGTAATAATTACATCTCCGCCCTATGGTAGCTACTTTCCCACTCTGGGTTAGCAAGCACATTCTGGGTGTTGAGTATTTTCAGCTTTCAGCATTTCTTTTCGAGTATTGTACTTTGTAACACTCCGCCATATGGTCGCCCCTCACTCCATTCTGGATTGGGTAGCACATACTTGGTGTCGAGTTCCCTTTCAACAAGTAGAGTAGAAGATCCTCTGACCATATGCTCGCCATCATCGGCGCCATTCTTGGTTAGAGTTCCTGCATAAGCAATTTGATTTAGATCCTCTGACCAATGCTCACACCTTGCCCACATCGGGATCCTGGTGTACATTCTGGTTAGAGTTGCTTCAGACGTTTTGGTTTATCTGCTAACCTTAACGGGTGCATTGATTGTAAATGGTAAATTGAAAAGTCGAAAAATTTGGCTCGGAATATTTCATAAAAGATGCTCTTTTTCCTCTAGAGAGCCATTTCTAGAACTAACCGCAGCTAAAACAAACTGGCGTGGTCATCTTTTGATCGATGGAGGCGAGGCAATGGAAATTTGGACATAACACGGACAAGGCGAATATCTGAGATCACCAAAAGAGGACATTAAAGGCCTCAAAAGCTCAGGCGCCTTTTTGAAAATGTGCTCTTTTGCTTTTTCCTTGATATTTTGACCAAGATTTAACCCCATGTTTGACCTTGGCTCAAGCAATCCAGCAACTTCGAATTCACCCAGCGAATGCATTGCGAGAAGCCTAAGCAAATGTGAGACAAACATCTTGGGTGGCATTTAGTCAAAACCTTCATTTGACTAAAGCTGGTAACCTTTTCAAAAGCTGCTCTTTTTCCTCCAGTGTTAAGCCATTTTGTCATTTCTCTCATTTTCCGCTATACCTCCTGTAACTCGAGCAAAACAAGTCCGTTTAATAGGCTTGATAGCTCGTTGCGAAGCTCACATGATACCGAACAAACGTCTGCTGGAGGTGACAAACCTTAAAAACAGGATTTGAACCCCCAAAAGATAGGGCGCCTTTCTAAGAATGTGCTCCCCCCTCCAGAGAGAAAAAATTGACAATCCTCCTTCAAATTTTTCACTTTTCTCAAAATTCATCAGTAACAGACTGACATGGAACTGACACAAGATCCATATTTGAAAAGCCCAAAAATGACCTTTTGACATCACTTTCACAAGGTTAAGATTATATTTAGCAAAACGCCTTAGTGAAGCAAAAAATTTGGTTTGGGTAAAACATTTAGCATTTGGGGAAGGGAGCCCTAGGGTTTCTGCTAGCGTATCGGCATTAGAGAGCGTAGCTACTTCATTGCAACAGCATGCTAAGGTTGTGAAATACCAGTTGAAGCTGCTCACTGTTGGCTACATTCAGATGTCAAGTTTGTGCTTCATCGGATTTTAGAGTTCCAGAATAAGGGTTTCAGCATCTTTTCAATATCAGAATATTGTATTCCAAGTATGCCCTATTGTAAAAAATTTCAAAGTAAATCTATAAAGTTATCCATTTGCTGCAATAGGGTTTAAATATTTCATTTCCAGTAATTGTATTTCTTGCCTAGCAATCTTTGAGAAAATACAAAAAATTACAAACCCTCATCTTTGAGCATCAAAATTGTAGGTTTCAGACGGCAGGTCTCTTACAGTGGTATCAGAGCCTGAATCCTGCCAACCTGTGTTGGATCTCAGAGAAAAAAATTTCTAAGTGCTTAGGGTTGAAGAGTAAATCCTTAGCAGAGTTAATCAATTTCAGAATTTATCGAATAAGACAAATCTGAGAATATATATAGTGAGTTTTTAAGCCACGTTGGAACAAGGTATATATTCATTGCACAAGAACAAAAATCGTTATTCATAAGATTAATAATTTTGAGCAATCAAAAAGAGACAAGATTAAAGTCAGTGAGAATCGATATTAATGGGGAAACGTCAAGCACTGGAAAAGGCGAGAATTTGGGAGAAGACGTTACTGCAGGAATAAAGACAAGACACCAGATTAGGAAGAAATCATATTCTCCTTGATGATTATCGGCATTCTTCTAATAAGGAAATTGTGACGAAAGGCGTGTAAAGGAATTCGACAAAATCTCAAGAATCCCGATAACTTGTATAACAAATATCATTTTTCTGTGTCACTAAAGACAAGGGCAAGGGGAAGATCGCATGAAACAAGATTCAAGCTGACGGGATTTCAAATAAGAGGGATTTATCAATTTGGCCCAATAAAGACAATTATGTGTGACGTGAATAGAAAAGGAGTCAAAGTCGCACATTGTAGAAGCTGCTCACTCAACAGTTACAAAAGACAAAATAGTTGGACGCCTGAAGACAAGTCGATAGTCTGGAGAAGTCGAGTATTCAAGTCTGAAGAATGGACCTGTCGAGAGCAGCTTGAGCAGGTCGATTCAAATATAAATCATATTTGCAAGCCCATCGAATAAATAGAGGAAGTCGCTTTCAAATAAGAAAAAGTCAATATTGTGAAAGAGGAATAAGACAAAGGAATATGTTGGGTGAAAATTATGTAATCAACTTTTCGATAGATTAAACAACTAGGACTTCAACCACAGCTATGCGAGATATGAATCTCTCGTCTCAGAAAAGGGGAGGCGCCCTTCTTACTGCTGACAGAAGCGATGGTAAAACAAATAAAGTAATTACACAATGTACACAATACTTACGAAGTGGGGGGGGTGTGTCACATTCATCCTTCTCTCTTTTTTCAGAGAAGATATTTACAATGCTTCACTGTTGGAAGTTCTCAATTCACAATAACCTAAAATGATCAACAAGCAGTAATGCCAATACCTCTATCTTGTCAAAGCAAATTTGTTGATGAGGTAATGGTTGCTTATTAGGAATATATAGCATTTCCAGATAAGGTCAAAGGTCATCTAGACTTCGAGCAATATATGGAGCATCGGATGGATTATAACAAGCAAAGAAGCAAATCAAAGAAATGTCAGCAGCTAAGTGTTGAGAGCTCCTTAAATAATATTCAGCGAAAACCTATGCCTTCACAACAAAGATTAGCTCGTAGCTTGCAGCAATCTGAAGATTCTATTTCAAGACGAAGCTCGTCACAAAACAAAAAAAAGTTGTGTTTCTATTGCAAGGGGCCTTACAATGAAAACCATGATTGCCTTTTGAGACCTAAGGGCAAGGCGAATAGAATAATGTGGGCACCTGAAGATTAAAACTGAAAAACCAACCAACAAAGAAGCTGTCATGAAGGATCGGGTGAAAATGAAGTGTCTGAGGTGGAAATGGGATTGGCTTTGAAGTGGCGGTTGATAAAATTTACATCATGATAATAATATAATTGGGCGGTAATATTCACAACATTCCAAAATTTATTTCATATACTTCCTTCACCAGTTCTGATTTTTATGACAGCAGTGATAAAACTTTCCAACAGCATGAGACAACAATGATTTCACATGTGCAAAATACTTCTATTGAGTTGCAACATGAAGGGACTCAAGATTTGGGTACTAATGGTGCAATCTGTGATATGGGTTCATGTAATGATGAGTCTGATTTTCCGTATCAGACCTTAGAAAATAAATTAGAAGGTTCATTTGTTGATATGGAATCCCAGGATCGTGAATTGGGAAGAGATACAGTTACATTGGGAGTGGAAGTGTGTGAAGACACTATCATATCAGCAGCTTCTACCTTATCAATTAAGCCATCCTTTGAGGTACATAGCAGCAGTACCTTAGTTGTTGATGTCTGCATTGATGATAGTACATATGAGGTTGTTGATCAGGAGGCGAGCGATGAAGATTCAGCCTCTTACTATAGTGCGGATATGGGTGGAAATGATGAGTCACCGGGGTATCATCGTTTGGCGGGGCAATTGAAGGTTAGTGATGACACGATTGTTACAACTTTGGAGTATTTTGATGTTGCTAGACAAATGTTGGCGACCTATGGTTGGAGTGCTCCTATATCAGATGAGCATGGTGATAGTAGCCTCTCCCGAGTTGAGTTCCATGCACTCCGAGAAGCTATTGGATTAATGAAACACAATTAATTGCAGCTACTTGTTCATAGGGACTTTCTTCTTGAGTGGGATTGTATTTGTTATGATGCACTAAAGAGGAAGGAGGAGGAGGTTGACGAGCTCACTCTTGAGCTTGAGATGACTATGGACTCGTTGCAAAGCGCCCAGTTGGCCCTTTAGGAGTCATAGTCACGGTTGGAGGAGTTTACCATGGAATTGCGTTTGGCACAGTCTCCACCAGTTGCAGTTACAACACAGTTTCTTACAATGGCAGTTGGTCATGATTTGACATCCACGGGTTGTAGTAAGGATGTGGTAACATCACTCAACTGAAATATGCTAACCAATTTTTTCGATGAAGTAACACAACATAACCAACACTTAACCAACTTGATTAGCGTTAGTTCCAAATAGAAAACCAAACTTGAAAAGAACTCACACCAAGAATGCACACTCAATCCCAATGAGGAATAGGTGTTGTCATATGGCGGAGGAGCTAAATGAAAAATACTTGAAAGAAACTACTCAACGTCAAGAATGTGCACTCAAGATCCCATTGAGGGCGAGGTGCTAACATATGACGGAGTGTTGAATTGAAATTAGAAATGAATAGGCGGATAACCAGCCATGAAGAGCATTTCCACACTACCACCAAACAGTGGGGGGAAAAGATTACAATTAAAACAATTCGTCCGCTGCGGCGGGCATCCACAGAGTTGTGGGGATTCACCACTTGAGAGTGGGTATAAGAGTAATACAAATCCAATTATCCACACTGGCGGTAAACCATCCAGGGGTACTAATGTGAAATTAAAGAAAGAATTGCAGCAATAAAGGACTGGAATAGTACTACTGTTTACAGTCTTACAATATGGAAAAAGAGCTGCAAATTACATGAAAATTACAATAGATTCAATGTACCATGATACTGGATGATTCCATGTTAGACATCAACAATAAATGATGAAGAAAGGACTGAAGATTCAAACTTAAACAAGTCTGATGTAAAATAACAATTCTGGAAATTCTGATCAGGAACTGTGAAATTCAAAGAAATATTCACAACTCACTCAAAATACCTCCGTTTTGTGTGAAACGAAAACCAATGAGCTGCTGGAAGATAGGCGCCCAACATTAGATGAAGAAACAGCAACAAAAACTCGTAATTTAATTCTTACACGAATCCCAATGCAGCAAGAATGGTGCGGCCTTCATGAGGGGCGATTTTGACAAGTAAAAATCAACAACTCAATTAAAATCTGAAACTCTCCAAAGATGGTCGCCTTGGGTGTAGGAATGGATTGGAAAAGTACCCACAAGCAAATTAAATTCACACAAAAAGCTGTATGCAAAAACCACTTTCAGCTGTGACTGCATCAACAACTTCAAAACTGGAAATATCATTAAAAACTTCAACTGTTGAGCTCAATCTGCTAGTTTGGATGAGAAGCAGCAATGAAAACCAACTAGGTGTTGTATTTCAAACACGAAATTGGATTGAAACTAGGAGGTAAGCATCCCTCGAAGTAAAAACCAAGTTGTCATTTCGACAGCATAACATTAGCATAAATTCATAGATAATCAGCTCTTCAAACAACAGCAATATATAAGCTTTTGTTGGCAAATGAAGCAACAAGAACTCTTCAAATTCCAAGAAGTTGAATCACTTCAACTTCCAAAAAGGACGCCACCTTTTTGCCTTTTACTTTTTGAAATAATAAAATATCATTCAACTTCCCCTTTGGGCATCCATTTCATATTGCAACAATAAAGCATTTATTAAATAATTAAATGCTCACTTGACCCCTTTATGTCCCCTTCTTTAAAACAACTTGAAGTCATCAAGCCTAGGCATGGGGTACAACTTCAGGGCGCTGAAAAGTCGACTAAGTGCAGCGAAACTGGGTCAAAAAGGAAGAAATGAGCCAAAGCCAAAGCCCCGAGACCTAATGGATAACAAGATGACTTGAGTTGAAGCCTTTGATGATGCCCTTTGCCAAAGAATTAAGACTTACTAAAAGCAGCCCTTTTGCCAAAAATAGTAAGTTTACCTCAAAACCAACCGAAGCGGTAGAAATTGGAAGCAAGACTTAATGAAAGCAACTAAACCTTAAAATTAGTATTTACTAAAAAATAGTAAATACTAAATCCTACAAACCTCAAGCAAAAGAAACCCTAATTTCCCTTTTGATCAACCCTCACAGTTCGGAAATAGGCTGCTCGGTCAAAAAGAAGAAGCGTATGGCCAAAATGGGGACATTACAATCACCGAGATATAGGTGCAGTAGTTTCAGTTGGGATGAATACTTTGGTTGAGAGCAGTAGAGAGCCAATCGTTGCATCAAGTTCTCATATGGTTAGTACCATGACAGATGATGCAGGGAAAATTACTGATAGCTCTTGTGTCGCAGTGGTGGATTCTCCCAAGAGTTGTGTGTTAGCACACAGGCTACTCCATCATCTTCACAGGGGACTCGCAGAGTATCATCTAATTGGGAGTATGGCTCTCATGTTGATTTGTTTCCCTCTCCTGGAAGCAAATCTGATACATCATCCCATGCAACTAATTTTCGACGGCTGCTTGTTGTGTTTCAGAGTCAGAGCAATCAGTTGCTTGATTCCAGTAATGTTAGTGATGACCCATTGACCGAGGTTGGAGCGTCCTATCACAACTACATAGTGAGTGCTCATTATTTTTCTTTTGATCCACACGCAGAGGACTTGATGATGCATCGATGTGGATTGACTCCGGGATTATACCATCCATTGTGGGATGGGAGTTTTCCACCTTCAGAAGACGAGATTAGTGGCTGCAAGTACCTAACTTAGTTGTTTGTGAGGAATTATTTGCATGGACAATAGTCAGTTATCCATCATGCAATTATGAATCCGACAGGGGTTGCTACTCTACTGTCACAAGGATTTCATACGGATACATGGTTACAGAGTGATTACGGTGCCAATCGACATGATGGTTTCATTAGCTATCACATCCCTAGGAGTTTCAGAGGGACTACAGAGAGATATTGTGTTGCAGATGCTTCCAGCTATTTTTGTTTCTTCATGACAGATAGATGTGAGTATAGGTTGTACTGGGATCCAAGTGGTGACAGGTTTGGCACTGAGTACTAGATGGGTCCCGTTGGGTTACTTCACCAACATGGTGAAGTTCGGGGCAGTAGAGCACAGCAGAAGTCGGAGGATGTCAGACTAGCAGACCTTCACTTTGGGTTTGGGACCCAGGCATGGCTTGCACACTTGTGTTTTGGCTAATGCTACAAGAGACAATTAGAGATGTGTGGGACATTTCACTGTTCTTCTTTTGGGCCTTCCGAGGAATGGGATTTCTTTGCGGTAAAGATTGCTTGGGGACAAGCAATTTCAAGGAGGGCGGGCTATAATGTCCCCATTTTCGCGAGCATTAGAATTTGGAGAATTAGCCTATCATATGAACCTCGTAGGCTAATGGGATTGGTTAGAGGGCCTCTTTTGGCAATTATCAACGGGTTTTCTACTTCAAAGTTCAGTATTGGGTCGAGCTCAGCCTTTGTTTAACTCGGTTTGGGGGACTTACTATTTATAGTAAGTCACTGTCCAGGGTTTCTATTTTTAAACGGGCATCCGATCACATGGAGAACAAGGAAAAGCGACTCCTGGCTCAAACAGCATAGCAATCGGACAAGTATTTCAAGAGATATTAAAGTTTAAGTGACTTAAGTGATTTAATTAAATATTTTAATATTATTATTAAAGTTTAAGTGACTTTATTATTATAAAGTTATAAAGTAACTTTATAATAATAAAGTCATAAAGTAACTTTATAATAATAAAGTCACTTTAATATTATAAAGTTTTATCCCACAGGGGCCAAGAAAGTGCTTGAGCTCACACATGAAAAGAATAAAAAAAGGACTTAAGAGCTCATTCTCATCATCCAAGATTTGATATTTGTTTGAAGATTTCTCTTTGGCAGTTGGGGAAGGGAGCCCTAGGGTTTCTACCAGCGTATCGACATTGGAGAGCATAGCTGCTTCATTGCAACAGCATGCTGAGGTTGTCAAATACCAGCTGAAGTTGCTCACTGTTGGCTTCGTTCAGAGGTCAAGTTTGTGCTTCATCGGATTTCAAAGTTCCAGAATAAGGGTTTCAGCATATTTTCAATATCAGAAGCATTCTTTTAAGATCCTCTGACCAATGCTCACACCTTGCCCACATTGGGATCCTGGTGTACATTCTGGGTAGAGTTGCTTTCAGCATCGTTTTGGTTAGAGCTGACCTTTAACAGGTTCTTGTTGTACTGGATTGTTCATTGTAAAATTTGAAAAAAAATTGGCTCGGAATATTTCACAAGTACCAGCATCCAATTCCCTTTTGTGGATAGACCTGGAAATTGCCTCATTACAGCTGCTGCATACACCAAATAAGAAGTCATATAGAATTTTAATGTAGAAGGCGCATTGATCAGTTGCTCATCTATTTTATCGCTGATCTATTTGCTCAAGTCAATGTGAACTTTTTGTCTTCTTATGATCCTGATGTATTCATACATCCAATCATGAAAAGTGGATGATTCAGGCAAGCCCTTCACTCTGCTCAAGAACGTGATCATATCTTTGACATCATCTTTGAAATCACTTCGCAGGAGTCCCTTTAGCCATCTGGAAACAGTTTGCCTAGGCTTCTTCAACCATTGGCTATTTATTAGGTTTTTAGCCTTGTTGGGATCAGCATCATAGACTTCTTGTGCTTTTTATATCGAGATGTCAATGTACTTCTCCATTTGAGGAACTTTAAACACAATGTCAAAGAAGTCAGGGTCGAGTCTCAAAATCTCGTGCCTAGAAGAATCAATCACACTTTTGCTCTCCCTAATGTAGTGGGATGCAACTTGAAGGACAAATTTTGTATTGTGTGCAGCAGTAGGGAGCATAGCTACCAAATGCAGGTGACTGTGTACAATTGCTCTCATAGAATCAGGAAGAGGCTTCTTCTCAGTTTTCTCTGCAAAATCAACCAAGTTTTGATGACCAACCTCTGTGTCTTTTATCTCTTCCACCTTGGAGACCACTACAGTTGGCGGATAGACACCTTAATACTTATATTTCATTTTGTCTTTTGCTTTTGAAGACGACGGAGATTTTCTGGCAATCATCTGAGAGCAACTGAAACCTTGATCAACAACTTTGAGGATCTCGAAAAGAGACTGCAAGATGTGGAGTTAGAACAAACGTTAGTCGCTAAACAACATGGGGATGATGAGCAAGCATGGAGCGAATTACAAGGCACGCAAAACGATGCACAAAGTGAACAGAAAGAGGTTTGGAACGAAATTGGCAAGTTTCGAGGTGTATGGAAGAAAAATTGGGAAAAGTGTAAGTGCGCTAAAAATCAGCGCCCTTGCACTTGGAGGGAGCTGACTTTGGTGCAAGGGCACTAAAAAACAGTGCCCTTGCACCTAAGAGTTAAAAACTTGAGGAAATATGTCAAGGCGCTGAATTTCAGCGCCATAACACCTTTCACTGTGAAGTTGGCAATTGATATGGCGCTGAATTTGAGCGCTTCAGCATTTGGGAAGAACATTGAAAACATAATATAATGATTTCTAAGAACAACGCTTTGGCAATTTGGAAGTATTTAAAGGATTAAAATCAACACTTGAGAACACATATTGAAGTGCATTAGATCTTCATTTTACTGCCATGGTTCTTATGAAAAGTATAGTGCAATCTTACTCACAAAACGTGAGTTTCTTTC
This sequence comes from Sequoia sempervirens, assembly GCA_007258455.2. Lineage (NCBI taxonomy): Eukaryota > Viridiplantae > Streptophyta > Pinopsida > Cupressales > Cupressaceae > Sequoia > Sequoia sempervirens. The sequence continues at coordinate 80,057 of VDFB02343636.1, read as the reverse complement.
ATTGTTCATTTCAAACTATTGACAAAGAATCATGTGAGGAGATTAAAACGCATGGGTAAGATCGACCAAAGCAAAAGAAAAGAAAACGCGTGTATGCAAGAAAGTCACGCCCAACACAAACAATGAAACAACATTTGCGTGTTTAGCAAACGGGAAAAAAGAAAGAATGTGATTAGGGTAAGAAAGGAATACCCACGCGTATAGCTAGAAAGGAAAGAAAGAAAAAGCGTGGGTTTATTTAAAAACGCATTTACAGATCACAAAACATTTATCAAACAAACACTAAGTGCGAAGGAAAGAAAGGAAAGGAGAAAAGAACAACATACCTGAACCAAAACTCGAAACCTAGCTCGACCAAGAAAGAGGTCTGCATAAAAACGCATTTTTGGATGAAGTGGATGTGCGCCCAACAAAGAGAAAATAAGTTGAAGACCACATTTGATGAAAATGAAACATAAAATCACTTTTAAGTGATTATGAAACATCAAAAACCTAACTCAAGTCGCACATGAAATTGAGGCATAAAAGATGGCACGAAAAGCGAAATATGCAAATGACATGAAGAAGTGCGACTGAGCCAAAAATTGGCTAAGTCTGGCAACAATGTGTAAGAGCGCACATTTTTAGCGCTTCTACACATTTTTGAAAAATCACTTTTTATGCAAGGGTGCTGATTTTTGGCGCCCCTGCACTTTCAACACTTAGCCAAAAATTTCGATGAGTTAGAGCACACTTTTTGACACAACTGCATCTTTCACAATTTAACTAAGTATGATCAATGAGACTTCGCAAAGGAGCTCGTTTTGAAGGTCTTCGCAAGGCGAACATAGGGGGATGCTCAAACTGACTGTTTGAGGCTTTGGAACGCAATACCAGGTGGCTCAAAATCACCTCATTTTGCGTGCTTGAACTTCACGAACCTAGGAAACAAACAAGTTTCGTAGGGGGGTTATTCGTGGAACGAGCGCTGCTAGATTCCGCAATAACGGAATCGAGCTCCAAAAGTAAAAAAGTAAAATTCGGGCATAAGACAAGAATTGCATAAGTTCCATCGAAACTCTGGAAATAGGGAATATTTAAAGAATCCGCCTTTCATTTTAGAAATAATCGCTTGGCAAAGAGACAAGGTGAGATGGATAAGTTAAAGACACAACATCCTAGCAGATCACGGAAGTAAGCAAGAGGCAGTATTGAAGTCGTGGATTCAAAGGAAGTCTACGCTGGGTGATGCGTCATCCTTTAGACGGCTTATGAGAATTGCTGAAGTCATTTCAAAGAATATCGATATATTACTGGAGGAGCTTCATTAATTCAATAAGACAAGTTTCGGCCATCACCACAAATCTGGAGTTGCCTAAGCAAGTTGAGGAAGAGCGATTGAGGCTGAGAGCAGACGTGGACTTCACCACCTCTTCATTCCTTCTTATATTTGGAGTAGGAAAGCAACAATTAAGGAGTCCCCATGTTTCAAAGACAGGATTACTATTGGAACCCACGGGATAGCTAAGGAACTTGGCATAGCATCATTGGTAACTCGATTTGAAGCCTGCTGGTGAATAAACTCAATTCGTACTGGAGCTTTTGGTTATGAAAATTCAATCACAATGAAAGCAATATTTAAGTCTTAAACAAATTCACCTATGCACAAGATTGCTTTGTTGATGGACAAAGGCAGTATTTAAGCATGTACTCTGAACTAAGTGCACAATTTAATTATAGAACTGTGTAATGCATTTGGATACATAAGGAGTGCAATTCTGACCGAAAACAATATATATATGGCCTTTTGTGTTAGACCGCAGCAAAATCTGAGTAACTAGCTATCCAATATTTTTCAGTCAAGTTGCATATCTGGGTCAGCATTAAATATTGTAATGGCATTGTAATCAGACTGTAGTTCCTTAAAGCAATACATAAGGTTTTGAGGTGATTGCCAAATGTTTGTAAAATTGTCTATTGTTGTAACTGAGTATGGGAATGCATTTTCAATCTCATTTTGCATTTAGAAAACAAAGAACCATTATATTGCATTTCTGCTCCATTTCAATTTGAAGACTATAGACTCTTGGTATCCCATTTGCATCAAATCCATGAAGAAACCATAAACAGCAGTACAAAGGCAAACTGTTTGATGAAATCTATAGAGTTAAATAGTCAGAAAATTCAAAATTATGGCTTCTAAATTTGTCGATGACGTAATGGTTGCTTATGACGAATATATAGCATTTCCAGATAAGGTCAAAGGTCGTCTAGATTTCCAGCAATATATGGAGCATCGGATGGATTATAACAAGCAAAGAAGCAAATCAATGAAATGTGAGCAGCTCAGCGTGGAGAGCACCTTAAATAATATTCAGCGAAAATTTATGCTTCCACAACAAAGATTAGCTCGTAGCTTGCAGCAGTCCAAAGATTCCATTTCAAGACGAAGCTCATCACACAACAAAAAGAAGTTGTGTTTCTATTACAAAGGGCCTTAGGATGAAAACCATGATTGTCTTTTCAGACATAAGGGAAAGGCAAATAGAATAATGTGGGCACCCTATGAAGATTCAAAACCTGAAAAAACCAACCAACAAAGTAATCATGAAGGATCTGAGTCAGAAAATGAGATCTTTACAGGTGGAAATGGGATTGAAACTGAAGTGGCGGTTGATAAGGAAATTTTACATCATGATAATAGTATGGTGGAGCCAGAGAATGATATTCACAACATTCCAAAGGTTGTTATTAGCACTGCTAACAGTTCTGATTTTTATGACAGCAGTGATAAAACTTTCCAACAGCATGAGACAACAATGATTTCACATGTGCAAAATACTTCTATTGAGTTGCAACATGAAGGGACTGAAGATTTGGGTACTAATGGTGCAATCTGTGATATGGGTTCATGTAATGATGAGTCTGATTTTCCATATCAGACCTTAGAAAATAAATTAGAAGGTTCATTTGTTGACATGGAATCCCAGGATCGTGAATTGGGAAGTTCTATAGTTACATTGGGAGTGGAAGTGTTTGAAGACACTATCATATCAGCAGCTTCTACCTTATCAATTGAGCCATCCTTTGAGGTACATAGCAGCAGTACCTTAGTTGTTGATGTCTGCACTGATGATAGTACATATGAGGCTGTTGATCAGGAGGCAAGCGATGAGGATTCAGCCTCTTACTATAGTGCGGATATGGGTGGAAATGATGAGTCATCGGGGTATCATCGTCTGGCGGGGCAGTTGAAGGTTAGTGATGACACAATTGTTACAACTTTGGAGCATTTTGATGTCGCTAGACAAATGTTGGCGACCTATGGTTGGAGTGCTCCTATATCAGATGAGCATGGTGATAGTAACCTCTCCCTAGTTGAGTTCCATGCACTCCGAGAAGCTATTGGATTAATGAAACACAATTAATTGCAGCTACTTGTTCATAGGAACTTTCTTCTTGAGTGGGATTGTATTTGTTATGATGCACTAAAGAGGAAGGAGGAGGAGGTTGACGAGCTCACTCTTGAGCTTGAGATGACTATGGACTCGTTGCAGAGCGCCCAGTTGGCCCTTTAGGAGTCATAGTCACGGTTGGAGGAGTTTACCATGGAATTGCGTTTGGCACAGTCTCCACCAGCTGCAGTTACAACAAAGTTTCTTACAATGGCAATTGGTCATGATTTCACATCCACGGGTTGTAGTAAGGATGTGGTAACATCCATCACAGATATAGGTGCAGTAGTTTCAGTTGGGATGAATACTTTGGTTGAGAGCAGTAGAGAGCCAATCGTTGCATCAAGTTCTCATATGGTTAGTACCATGACAGATGATGCAGGGAAAATTACTGATAGCTCTTGTGTCGCAGTGGTGGATTCTCCCAAGAGTTGTGTGTTAGCACACAGGCTACTCCATCATCTTCACAGGGGACTCGCAGAGTATCATCTAATTGGGAGTATGGCTCTCATGTTGATTTGTTTCCCTCTCCTGGAAGCAAATCTGATACATCATCCCATGCAACTAATTTTCGACGGCTGCTTGTTGTGTTTCAGAGTCAGAGCAATCAGTTGCTTGATTCCAGTAATGTTAGTGATGACCCATTGACCGAGGTTGGAGCGTCCTATCACAACTACATAGTGAGTGCTCATTATTTTTCTTTTGATCCACACGCAGAGGACTTGATGATGCATCGATGTGGATTGACTCCGGGATTATACCATCCATTGTGGGATGGGAGTTTTCCACCTTCAGAAGACGAGATTAGTGGCTGCAAGTACCTAACTTAGTTGTTTGTGAGGAATTATTTGCATGGACAATAGTCAGTTATCCATCATGCAATTATGAATCCGACAGGGGTTGCTACTCTACTGTCACAAGGATTTCATACGGATACATGGTTACAGAGTGATTACGGTGCCAATCGACATGATGGTTTCATTAGCTATCACATCCCTAGGAGTTTCAGAGGGACTACAGAGAGATATTGTGTTGCAGATGCTTCCAGCTATTTTTGTTTCTTCATGACAGATAGATGTGAGTATAGGTTGTACTGGGATCCAAGTGGTGACAGGTTTGGCACTGAGTACTAGATGGGTCCCGTTGGGTTACTTCACCAACATGGTGAAGTTCGGGGCAGTAGAGCACAGCAGAAGTCGGAGGATGTCAGACTAGCAGACCTTCACTTTGGGTTTGGGACCCAGGCATGGCTTGCACACTTGTGTTTTGGCTAATGCTACAAGAGACAATTAGAGATGTGTGGGACATTTCACTGTTCTTCTTTTGGGCCTTCCGAGGAATGGGATTTCTTTGCGGTAAAGATTGCTTGGGGACAAGCAATTTCAAGGAGGGCGGGCTATAATGTCCCCATTTTCGCGAGCATTAGAATTTGGAGAATTAGCCTATCATATGAACCTCGTAGGCTAATGGGATTGGTTAGAGGGCCTCTTTTGGCAATTATCAACGGGTTTTCTACTTCAAAGTTCAGTATTGGGTCGAGCTCAGCCTTTGTTTAACTCGGTTTGGGGGACTTACTATTTATAGTAAGTCACTGTCCAGGGTTTCTATTTTTAAACGGGCATCCGATCACATGGAGAACAAGGAAAAGCGACTCCTGGCTCAAACAGCATAGCAATCGGACAAGTATTTCAAGAGATATTAAAGTTTAAGTGACTTAAGTGATTTAATTAAATATTTTAATATTATTATTAAAGTTTAAGTGACTTTATTATTATAAAGTTATAAAGTAACTTTATAATAATAAAGTCATAAAGTAACTTTATAATAATAAAGTCACTTTAATATTATAAAGTTTTATCCCACAGGGGCCAAGAAAGTGCTTGAGCTCACACATGAAAAGAATAAAAAAAGGACTTAAGAGCTCATTCTCATCATCCAAGATTTGATATTTGTTTGAAGATTTCTCTTTGGCAGTTGGGGAAGGGAGCCCTAGGGTTTCTACCAGCGTATCGACATTGGAGAGCATAGCTGCTTCATTGCAACAGCATGCTGAGGTTGTCAAATACCAGCTGAAGTTGCTCACTGTTGGCTTCGTTCAGAGGTCAAGTTTGTGCTTCATCGGATTTCAAAGTTCCAGAATAAGGGTTTCAGCATATTTTCAATATCAGAATATTGTATTCCGGGTATTTCCTATTGTAAAACTTTTCAAAGTAAATCTATAAAGTTATCCATTTGCTACAGTAGGGTTTAAATATTTCATTTCCAGTAATTGTATTTACTGCCTGGCAATCTTTGAGAAAATACAAAAAATTACAAACCCTCATCTTTGAGCATCAGAATCATAGGTTTGAGACGACGAGTCTCTTACAGCCTAAGTCACCGCATTCGAATTCAAATTCGAGTTCGGCAACATTGAAATTTGAATGAAATTCGGCAAGGAAAAAATTTGAAAAGTAAAAAATTCGAATTAAATTCGCCTTACGTAATTTTTTAAAAAATTTATAAATATAATTTACTATATTCACAAAATAATAAAATATTAAATACTAAATAAAAAAATAAAATATTAAACACTATATAAAATAATAAAATTTTAAATATTAAATATTAATAAATAAACTGTAAATATATAATTTACCATAAACTATAAAAATAATAAGTAAATAAAATAAAATACTAAATAATAAAATATTAAATACTAAATAAAATAATAAAATATTAAACATTAAATAAAATAATAAAATATTAAATACTAAATATTAATAAATAAGCATCAAACTTAATACTAAATAGTAAATATAAAATATTACTAAATAACAAATGCCTAACCCTAAATTTATAAAACAAGCGGTAGTTTATAATATATGGTTTATAAATTATAATAAACATAAGATATGTTTTAAATTTTATATGAGCTGAAGTTGCAGCCGCAAGTGAGATACGGCGGCTTCCAAGAAGATGAGTTGTAGCTGCAGCAACGGCTTCCAGACAGAAATGAGAATGACGCCAATTGCAGATAGACACGTGAGGGCCCGAGACAATGCAGAGGGATGACGTCAAGAGAGAAGAATGACAGTTTCTTCATCGCCTTCAATATAATGTTGTTACACACAGAAACGAAACACAGTTGTAGAAAAATCGCATGAAATTAGAGATGGGCCAAATCGCAAACATCGACACCATTTTAAAAAAAAAAACCCAAAAAAAAATGCTTTATGAGTTTTTTAATAAAAAAATTTTGACCATACGAATTTATTCCAAATCTAAACGAATTTCAATTTTTTTTTTGGAATTCAACGAATTTCGAATTTCAAGCCGATATTCGACTGAATGCGGTGACTTAGCTTATAGCTACTACAAAAAATTAAACATTATAGAAAAATTACACAAAGCCTTAGAAATCATAGAAATAATATTATACTAATTTTTTGACCTCATCACAGCTTTGCACAGTCCAAACAGCAGCCAAAATTTACTCCCAAATACTCCTTAATGATGATATGGCTGTCCCTTGAGAGGTACGGCTCCTTTGCAATATCCCTTGCTACTTTTTATCTAAATTTTCCCTCAAGGAATATCGTAAGGGTTACCAAAATGTGAAACAATGATCTTGGTTACTATGACCTTCTAACACTTTAGGATTTTTCACCTAAAGGAGAGGGATACACCAAAATGTCAATGTTCACACTTCTTAAACCACTATACAATTCCTTACAAAATCTGGCCTAAGTTTGCCTCAAGGAATATTGACAAACACTTCCCTTGCAATCTCTTAACTAGTTGTTTCTGAGTTTTCAGTTTGCTTGCTTGTCTTCAAATGGCTTCAAATGAAATCTAATACCTTGCAAATTATCTCTACAATAACTAGATAATGAACTAGATACAAATGCAATCTCTTTTGGCTTTTTAGATGCAAAACATATGAACTCTATGTAGCGCTCGGAAAATTAAGAGTGTTTTCAAACCATTTAATTCAGCATTAAAGAGAAATTAAGAGTATTCTAAATTTATTCAAACCATTATAAATAGGTTTCCAAAAAGTCAACATTTCTCATAACACTTCCAAAAGAAATAAAGAGAATTTAAATTGCATTTCATATAATAATATCATCAATGTAATGTATCAAAACATAAGTATTTCAATGACTTTCTCATATACATATATTCAACCTAACTTGGAGGAATCAATCCTTCTAATAGAAACATCTTTTCTATGCTAAGTTATAAAACTTTAACCTCTCAAAATCAATGTTACATTAAATACTTTCAAAACATACTTCCATTTCAAGTTTCAACAAGAATGTCAAAATGCATTAACATTTACAATGGGCTTCACAAGCCAAATCTGAATGATACATAAGTACATCAATAGCAAATAATCTTGGAACCACCAACCGCCGTGACACCTTGGTCTTCTTGCGAGCTAGGGCCAAGAATGTGATTCAGGCGCCTTTTCCGCCCAACCACGAAGTCCATGACTTCCCCGGGTCCCTTCCTAACTCGAAGGAATCCCCGGCCCTGCATAAAGGAGCCTAGCAACCCGAAACAACAAAATAGGAGGGAACTCTCGATGCGTGCCTGATGCCTATATGCATTTCTAACATGAGAAATAAACACATTTCTTGCAACAGGAGGTGGCAGAGACTCAAATAAATTTCTAGGCTTTTAAAACAAACAATCCATCTATTTCAATGGTACAGTGCTTGGCCAAGCAAAATAATACAAGTAAATGGTAGATTAGAAAAGATAATACTACCGTCTCTGTTTGCCCACCTTCGGCACCCTATCCCGGAAGTTATCATAGTGAAGTATAAATAAATACTAAAGCAGAAACTTTATACATTTTCAAACATGTTTCAATCATTCAATTATTTCTCAAAAGAATTTCAATTGTGAATTCCAGAACATCCTTTGTAATTCAGTTGTAAGATGTCATTTATTCTTTGGTAAGTATCCCTTTTGATTTGGATAAAGGCTCTGTTTTAAAGAAGAACATATATATATATATATATATCTTGATAATTTTCAGTGCACTAATAGAAAAGAAGAAAAAAAAAAAAGAACAGTGTTTTCTGTTTTCCGTATGCATTTCTATTCTCAGGCTGACTGACAGTTTAATTCCTCATTTCAATACAGGTTACAGAGTAATAATAATATACTGAAACAGTGCAATTTATTCAGAAATTATGAGGCTTGAAAGATAATCTTTCATTCACATTTCATGTTGTATTCCTTTACTCAGGATTATACTGCTTTAACGTATTCAAGGTGCTTTCCAGTTTACATGGTGTCTCAAAAACATTTCTGTTCTTGTTTCAGGTTTAACAATTCAGAGATATTTGTGTATATTCAACAGAATTCATACTACTTTCTGATACATGGCTTTTCAATTATTTGTGTATATTCAACAGAATTCATACTACTTTCTGATACATGGCTTTTCAAGACATTTTTGTTCTTGCTTCAGGTTTAACAATTTTGAGATAATGGTGTATAATTAACAGAGTTCATACTACTTTTCTGGAAATGAGTTTCCTACTTCAATTTGTATTTGGCACATATATGCATGGGTATCTATTTATATATGTATATATATATATATATATATATATATATATATATATATATGTGCAGTCAATTGTATATGTATACATATATATATATATATATGTGTGTGTGTGTAGAATTTCATGTACAGCTGTGTATAATTCGAAGTAAGAAATTCTGGTTTTCAAATCTGTTCAACGAATTCACTGGCCGTGCACACAGAACAGGGTATTTTACATGGTTTCCTTACTGGCATTGAGCGACTAAAAAGGCTCAGGAAAGCCCTTGCCCCTCCCATGGGGAGGGGACGGGTTGTGAGAGGCTCGTGCCTCCTCCACAGGCCGCGGCCTGTGGAGGGCGCGAGCCTCCCACAGTCCACGACCTTCCCATGGGGAGGGCAAGGGAAATAATCCCTTAGCAATTTCAAAACTCAGAAAGAAAAAAGAAAAGAAAGTCATTTGCCCAGTATAAACTGCATTCGAATTTATCTCAAGACATTTTGATTTTTATTCAGATGACAGAATTTTTATGCAGACCAGATATGCAGACATATAATTGTAATTTCACTTGAGATTATTTCAATAAAATGCAGACTTGCAACAAAACGAAAACCCTAACTCTGAAGAAGGAATGTGTATTCTATAATTGCAACACAGAGAAGTAAGCTGTTACCCAGAATTCAAAACAAAATTGGAAAGAATTCTCAGTTGTCTGTACTCTAAAACAGAGAATAAAACAATTCCTTACTGCAGTTTTTAAAATAAAGTTAAAAGAAGGCATAGCAATGAAGAGAACCTAGCAAAATTTGGTTCCAATGCAGATGTTCAACAATACCCCCTTCGCCTCTGTTCCAGAGCTCTCCGATATATTCAATCAAAGTCTTCTTTTCTTTCTTAAAGCCCTCTTCCTCTTTTTCGAGGACCATGCATAAAATTTCCAGATGACAAATGATATTCTCATGCAGTTTCTAAGGATTGCCACATGCCCAGCGAATTGTTGGTTTTAAGACAGAATTTTCAGAGCCCCAATGTTCTCTCGGGCTGTTCATTCTTTATTCCTTTGGAAAATTAACCATATACCCAAAACAGAAATATGTATATATCCCTTTTTATGCAAGTCTATGATTTCATTTATGCAATATATTTACTCTTTTATTTATTTTTGTTTTATTTATAATTAAAATTTCATTTATGCAAAACAGATTTATATTTATATTTATTCTTTTATTTATTTTGTTTTTATTTTTAATTACATTTCTTTTTTAAAAACAGATTTATCCTTTTCTTGCACAAATATATAATGAGGAATAATTAAAATAGAATAAGCCATATTATTTTCATCATTTCTAAGGTTAATTAAACCGTAATTTAAATTTGCTATGCTATCATTTCACGCAATCACATTGAGAAACAAACAAGACCTAATGCAGCTACATGCTTTAAGTGGTGTGTGCGTAATCGAGAGCTTCTCCTCTTTTACCCTGTCGGGAAGCTAACCTCCTTTTCCTCAATCACACTCTTGGCCTTCGATCACCTGTCACTCAAATGCACTCAGGCGTGCAAAAACGAAAGTGTATTAGTAACCATTGTAGAAACATAAATTTAAACAATAATTAATCAACATTTCTATTTTACATAATGCATTCAAAATTCTTGAAAGAAAACAGTTATTTGTTTCTACATTCCCATACATCAAAACATTCACGTATCATAATTCGTATATTAAATCTCATGAAGTCATGGTCAAACATTATCAAAATAAGTCATGGTCAAAGTAAGTCAATGGTCAAAATAAGTCATAATCAAAATAAGTCAATGGTCAAAATAAGTCATGATCAAAATAAGTCAATGGTCTAAATAAGTCAATGTATGAGACATGACACTCTACTTGAAAAATACACTCCTACAGCCAACTGACATTTTTACAAACAATTGGCATACAATCTAATATGCTGGAAATGAATGCTATTATATTGACATTACATCAAACATATTGCACACAACTTATAACTCCTTTATTGATATTTGTTTTCCAATACAATGCTAATGACAATAGCCAAGACTCTTGGCTTAAACAATGAAAATGCAAAACAATGCCAATCTGATTTTCTGAAGACACCCACAGCAGCAACACTAAAAAGACTAAGATGACAATGCAATCTTCTACAAATCACAAAGGAACCTGGTTATGGCAGCGCTTGAAGATGAGGAAGATATAGCATCAAATTTCAATCCAAATGACCTCATCTCTAGCTCAAATCGAATACTTCTCCTAGCCGCCCCTGTTCTTGATCAATTGCTGATGAATAAATTAATTTGCTGCCCTTAACACCTCGAACAAGCATCTAAAATAATTGTCTATCCTTCTAGAGTGGAGCGCTCCAAGTCTCCAATGAAACCGTAGCAAGAAGAAGCCTCTAAGAACAAAATTTTGGCCTTCCAATGGCTGATATGATGACTGTAATATAATATTAGACTTCTACTTATTCTTCAATCTGCAAATGCAAAAATACTAATGGACTCTTTAACTGAAAATGCAAGCGATCTCCAACATCCAAATAGACTAATCACAAAATTGGCCTTTGGCCACAAATTTTGGCACCCATGAAAGGACTAAATTATCCTCTCCAATCTACAACCCTTCGGAGGATATTTCACCACCTTAGTTATGCTATCAATGGAAGTTTTCATTTCTAATGATCAATGACTGAAATCTGCAGAAACTCTTGGTTCCACAATGGACATATAAAGAAATATCAATTCTCCGGATATTCACAAATGAGCCCTTAAGAGCTCAAACACTTTCCTTGCCAATGTGGGATAATAGATATATTCCCCTTTTAATTTTATTTTAGTGACTTTATGATATAATATTTTATTTAGTCACTTAATTAAATTAATTAATTATAAAGTCACCTTTAATTTTTAATTTATTTGATGACTTAATAAATAATTAATATATTTAGATTTCTCCTTATTTCACCACTTAGCCTTCAGAGAATAAAGGCTAAGAAAATCGCACTGAGATGGCTACGAAAAAGGGGACATTACATCCTTCCAAAATTGTACAGAAGTTTACAGCAGGGTGGCAGCTCCCTTTTTTACTTCTGAGTTGGCTTTAAAGACCTCACAAAAGGCTGCACTAGATTTTACTAAGGCTTAAATATCTCCTTCTTACATCAACTACTCCTTGTATGGAGTATATGAAGTGTACAGCACCTTTTGGGAACACATAAAAGAGTACGGCTGGGATAAAACCCAACTGGTACAAAATTTTATTATTATTTTTATTTATTCAGTTTTGCCCTTCCACGCGCAGCACTATATTTTCTGATTTTTCACCAGTGCAAGCACCACAATAACAATTTTATTATTTTCTTGCAAATTTAATAAATTTGTACCTCACACCTAGCAAACCTGTAAATCTATGTCTTCTGGAAAGATAGTTCTTTTCAAACAATTTTTTGCACAATCTCCTTCAAATCCGCACACTTGTGAATTATGGATGAATCCACCAAAGTTGGTTGAAGTGGGTTTTCGTCCAATACACCAAGAAGCCCAAGGGTTTTCAACCTAGGGTTTGTTTAACCGAAAGAAGAAGCTCTCAAAGCTCTCCAAGAATATACAAGTCAAGAATGAATTGCTTTTTAGATCTCAACTCTTTTATATCCATCTTTGAGAGGATTTATTTAATTTCATTTTCCCGCTCATAAAGTGACCCACTTTAAAAATTCTACATTGACATAAAATAAAGTCACTTTTTAAAATAACCAATGCTCATCTTTTAATTAATTAAATATAAATAATCCCAAGAAGCTTAGGACTATTTAAAATTTAATTAATTAATTGTTTTTATGACTGTTTTATATAATTAAAATTAAACATCTTTCAAATTATTTATTTTTTGACAACTTAATTTGAATCATTTAATTATTCTCTAATGTCAAATGAAAGGGGACATTACAGTATCATGATGGACGTTGACAATTTGTTAAAGAAAGATTTAACACTATTAAAAAAGAAACAATGTAGAAAAAAAAACATCTCATGTCAAGTGAACAAGAAATACTAGCTTCACTAGAAATATATAACTTCTAATAAAAAGGAAATTAAGCCAATTGAAGTTAATCAAAAAGTTCAATAGTTGTTTCCTTAAGAGCACAAAATAACTAAATGAACAACAAAATCAATCTTCTCTGTTGAATAAATAATTTGACGAAACATATAGGGAATTATACTGACTCACATGCCAATACCAATTGCTATAATAAAATTCATTGGTGAAACTGTTAACAGTAATGTCCTTGACCCACTTACTTGCATCCAAGGAACCTACAAGTCACAAAAGAAAGATAATGTGACTTACAATGTTACTAGTACAAAGGTTCAGACTATTTTGTGTAAAAGTCCTCTACTATACAATTAGAAACTCAATTCATGGACAAAGAAAAGTCTCTCAAGACATTTATTTTTCAATCTAAATAACAGGTTATATTCTATAATTAGAAGAAATGTTGAAAATTTTGAGAACATATAAACTATCTTAAAAATAAAGAGCATTTCTTCAGCTGGAAATGGAAATTAGATGCAGAGACAAACCAAACTAAGAAGAATGCCATTCAGCATTGAAAATAGCCTACGTCTTTGATCCACATACTTCGCAACTCCTGTATCAAAGAAAGATATTTTTTACAAAGATATTAGGCTATGTAAAGTAGATTATTTTGGACAAACTGAGCAGTATAAACTTCCTAATACGTGCATTCCAATTAGAATGGCCTTTCTCTATTCATGATCATCTACAAATGCCAAAGAGTTTTTCAATAGAGTAAATCATGCAATAAATTTTGACAAAGGACACTATATTGTACAGCCTTTAATACGATCTTTTATAGCAACAAGAGCACATATCACAAGCAATAAACATTGGATATTAGTCCAACCTTACATTTTGAACATTTAAGACATAATAAATGGATAATTTTCATATGACTTGTATTTCACTAAGCAGAAACTACTTTTTAAGCCTTCCTGGAAAATGTTATAAAACATGAGTCTGCATGTACTGCTGCATGTCTGATTACACATTGACAAGAATTGCTTCAACAGTGAACTACTTCTAATGACCCAACAACCAACCAAAAGGCATATCTGATTACGCAATGACAAGAATTGTTTTAACAATGTTCTATTGCGTGTAATTGCAACAATTATACCATTCCCAACTAAATTATTTGTGCTGTGTCTGCATGTGTAAAGCCATACTGAATTATATTTTCACGGATTTATATTTAACGTGTAACATGTAAATGTGCTCACCATCAAATGTAGTTCGTATTCCCTGTAGAAAAACACCAATAAAATATGTATGTAAATAACGTTTACAAAACCATTTGTGTGAACATAAAAATTGCATTAACAAAGGTATAAAATATTTATAAAATATTTCAGTAGAACCTTTAAAAATATAAACAAAATTGGAACTTATAATATACATAAAAAAAATGATAGTTCATTATTAAGGGTCTTCACAATAATTGAGTGAAGGTGCATATAGTAGATTTAAAATTACACGCAACGATTGAAACCAAATGACACTAATACAAGCAATAAAAATCATCAAATGATTAATGGTTTATGTTAGATCTTATGTCAAATTAGAAAGGAAGGGGCATAATAGATAAATGAAAGATCTGAAATCTAAGCTAGTTGCACTTAACATGCATATTCTTTACAGTAAAAGTACACACTTACAAAGAATAGGCAGAATAAATGTTATGAAGAAATATAATAATATATATAAAGCTTCATTGTTGTAGAACTGATTCCATTACAAGTTGTGAACTATAAATTTGATTGGAATATGCTTTTACAACCATCAAAAAGATATCCACAAATGGGCTGGATAGTTGACAATAACCATTTGTATAGATTAACTCCATACTTAATTAACATTATCATTTGCCTAAATAGTAAATGCATATTTTTTCTTTACAATATCCTACCTACAAAACTTGGCATTAATGCCCATCATATTTTTATGAAATCCTTTTGAAAATATGCAGGGCATGTTATGAACCTCCTTACAGTATGCTATCAATTATCAAGGGCTGGGTTGATGGTGGAGGGTACTTACAGGCACATATTTTCGACCCCATGTTGTCCTCATGCATTGAACAATGCATTGAAAGACATAGGGAAGTTGGATTGGGTGAAGAAAACGGTGGCAGAAGCTAGAGATATTCAAATGCTCATTTGCAATCACCACACCTCACTTGCTCTCTTCAAAACATTTTCAAAGAAGGAATTTCTCAAACCTGTTGAGACAAGGTATGCCATTTACTTCATTTTGTTTCACTTTCAATTTGTATTCATAATCTGATTTTGTTTCAAATTTCTATTTTTTAATGAATCATTGAATTAATGAATGTAGATATGCCACGTACTTCATCATGTTGGAGAGGATGCTTGAGGTGCATGAGCCTCTACAACTAATGATGGTCAATGCAGAGTGGACTAGATGGCCTAATGCAAGTTTTGTTCAAGGAAAGACCATCAAACAAAAGATCCTCGATGATGATTGGTGGGCCAATGTGAGGTAAGACATATTAGATGGCTGGTTTTCATATTAAATTTCTGATTTTAATATTTTAATTTTATTGTCCAACGTTCCAACTTTTGAAGTTTCTAACATGTCAATTAACTTGTCAACTAATTATTTTGAACTTTTTGTTTGCATTTTGCAAATATATTTGCTCCTTCATCTCGCCTATTGTAGATGTCATCAGCTATGCTGATACAGACTCTCCTAGTCTTGGAGAGATAAATGAGACATCTGACAGTATGCTTGGGAAGATCAAGCAAGTTATTTCGGCAAAGGACCCCAATTTGGATTTATATGAGCAACACATTAGGCCCATTGTGACGCGGACATGGAATATAATGAACACCCCGCTTCTTATGGTTGCCTTTCCTCTAAATCCAAAAATGGTATGCACCAAGGAATGGTAGGGTGCCTCCATGTGATGATGCTGAGGTTTTAGATGGGTTCACACGAGCCATTGAAAAGATTTATCTAGCAGAGAAAGCTTCACTACTTCGGTCACAATTTCTAGACTTTGCAAATCCCAATGGCCCAAACTTGAGTAAACCACAGGCAAGGTTGGATAGAGCTATATTAGCTCAATCGAACCCTATTGGATGGTGGACCTATCATGGGAGGGATAAACCGCAGTTGAAGACACTTGCTACTCGCCTTCTTGCATAGGTTGCCAGTTCCTCTGCTGCAAAGAGGAATTGGTCCACGTATAACTTTATCTACTCCCTCAAGAGGAATAGACTTACCTCTAGACGAGCGAAGAAGCTAGTGTCCGTTCATAGTGCTCTTCGGCTTCAGGATCAGCAGACTCCAGAGTATCGACATACTCCAGCTCTACAGTGGGATATTGATCCTGAGGACGCGGCCTAGGTAAATGAGGAGACAACTGAGGGTTTGGTTGGGGTTCCATTGGATAAGGAGGAGCATCACAATGGCAGTGACTCAGAGGATGACTCTGATTTTGATGTGATTATGACAGATGATTAGGGGAAGCAATGCTCTTTGTTTATTTTGTATTCATTATTGACATACGATATTGTATTTTGATTTTCATAGCAAACTTTAAAACTATATGGCAGCAATGTAGCCTTTGGGCATTTTGATATAAGTTAATAAATTATAACTTGGAGGTTGTTTCATGATTCGTGTATGTTAATTTTGAATGCGTATTGAGTATTGGCATAATGTTGAATACAAATGTTATATGTTAATGTTCTATAATGTATATTATGCATGCCTTATTCATGTTATCTATTGAATATTTAAAATTTCCCTATATTTTTATATAGCCGTCACCTGCCGTCCCTAATTTTGGCCTCAAAAATCAGAAACTTGGGGACTCATCCCGTCATCCCCTGTTGCCCCCGTCCCGGAAACTTGGGGTAACCTTGATAAATACTTATCCAATGATAGGGTACTGTAATGGTAGCACTAAAGCACCGATATAGAATAGTGCTATAGTGGTGGTACTATAGCAAATTGGAAACTGGAAAGAAGTTGCAACCTTCTTTGTACAACTATGATTCTTCGATGAAACCACCTCAAAGAACAAGAGGGATTTCGTCCTCTACTCCTACCTAGAAACCAAGAGGGGTTTTTTCCTTGGAATCTCCACACTCCAAGGGTTTTCATCCTCAAGTGCAATAATTGTATATATGTATTAAAGCTATGAAACAAAGGATTTGATTACATAAAAATTAGATGATCTTATGAGCAATTGCCTCTTTTTTATGTAATGTCCCCAAGTTCATGGTAAAGTGAATTAATTAATTGATTAAGTTGCTCAAAAATTAATATTATTTTAAAAGGATGACTTTAATTGATTATTTTAATTAAAATAAACTGGAAATAATTAAATATTAAAAGGGTCACTTTATTAAATAAAGTATTCTTCTAGAAGTTGGAGTTAGTTACAAGTTGGCTTCTTCTAGAAGATT
Source organism: Sequoia sempervirens (assembly GCA_007258455.2). Classification (NCBI taxonomy): domain Eukaryota; kingdom Viridiplantae; phylum Streptophyta; class Pinopsida; order Cupressales; family Cupressaceae; genus Sequoia; species Sequoia sempervirens. Next base: position 62,542 of record VDFB02343636.1, on the reverse strand, counting down.
CATTTGAGCCTTTAAAAGGAGTTGAGTGCAAGGCATTTGGGCATCCATTAATATTTCTTATGCACTATTGCAAAGGATTGAATCTCAGATTTAGCTAAATCTCTAAGGAAGAAAACCTTCAACAGATTGGAAAAGGGTAGGACGAAAACCTAACTCTTTCCAAGAGTGGATTCACAACGGAGTTCACATTGGACTTATTGGTTTCAGATTTGGAGCTTCAAGAATATTTGTTGAGGAGAGCAATTTGGAGAAATCTCGTGACTCTTCTTCAAAGACAAAATTTCTGGTTTATGCGATAAATCAGGTGCAACTAATATCTTGATATTTTGATAATTGACTACCTGAAAACTCAAGGGTTATTACTATGTATTTGTATCTGCAATTTACCCTTCAATATCAGTTTTTAATCTGCAATCTATTTAATATCCCTCAAATATTTAGAATTTGGGAAACCATAATATCAAATTGCAGCTTTTCCTAGCCGCCATAAATTGAGAGACGGGGTTTATATTTTAAGGATCAAGTATTACATTGGGAGTGACAATACATTTCAAGAAGGGCGATCTTGAAGCTATAGAGATCGTGGAAATTGGGAAGACAGCGCCAACGTGGTCATGGGGAAAGACAACAACCACCAATAATATTATTGTCGCCCTTAAAAGTCATTGTAGGAGTATTTGAGTAGCTTACCATAGTTGCAGAATTACTTAAATGATAAAGAGTTAATATTTAACTAACGCAGGAATGAGATGAAGTCTGCAGAGACAAATACAAGAGTTGCAATTTGTTATGAAGATAGTTGATACTCATAAAGTCAAAGAATTCATAGCCGCGAGTATCAAGGGGTCGTTAATATGTGAGTTTAGCCGCAAATATTTCTAAGAGTTCCAGTTAGAATAAGACAAGAGTAACTGCCAGATATCTTTATAGTTGTTGTATACTTCCTATTACCTAGCACTAGTATTATCGAAGCCTCAGTAATTATAATTGGGTGAAGATAACAAAAGGAAGCTTATAACTGTGATTTCTTCCTAGCACCGCTTGAAGTCAAGTCATGGAAGGGAAAGAAGATTAAATAGAAGAAAAGTCTCTTTGCATCATGTTGATGCGTGTTTTATGACACACCGAATACTCTAGAGTAAAGAGTCCAAAGACGCTCTATCCTCTCTTGAAAAACTACCGCATATACTAAGATTGGAAGAAAGATCATACGGCAATTCCAATGTTTCTTATGTCAGGTCTTGACGTGTGGATAAGCTCAATGGGCATTGTGATATATTGGTAACACAAAGGGACCTATATTAACAAATTACTCATAAGTGAGGACTTAGGTGGATTTGACATTGAATGCTCTATTTCTTTCTTTTTTTTGGGATTTTCAATTTTGAGATTTCTTTAAAAAAGGAAAAAAAGATGAGGGTTTAGAAGTCCTGTACTATTCCTATGAAATCAAGAGACAGTACAAATTGAGTGAAACTAAGAACAATACTTTGCTTCGCCGCGCTAACAACAACTACACAAAGCAAGTGCAATCTTCTAGGATTTGTGCTTAAGGTTTCTTTACCATGAATGATACCATCAAGAAAACAATATTATTCAAAGTAAGCATTAAAGCATCCACATTATAAGCTCAGTCTAACTTTACACATTGAACAAAAATCATCCATTCAAAGAAAGTATGAGCGAAAGTTTCACCAATCTATACTATCAATCTATCATTCATCTAACATGCATTCAAATCAAATAATACTTTAATCTATTCTAGGTGGAAGAAGAATATGTAACCATGCAACCACTTGACAATAGAAGGATTCAAAGCAACACATGCAATATGAACTTTTATTCTCAAAGTAGTTATAAGCAACAATTTCAAAAGACTTGTTGATGTGTTTTTCGTGACTGCACCAACGCAGAATAAAGTTGCCAACGGCTACCCTATTTTCTCTTGATCAAAGTATTCCGCATGCTAAGATTGCAAGAAAGTTCATGTGTTCAACTCCAAGGTTCTTTCAGTGCGAATAGGCTCAGTTGGCTCAATGTGATTTGCTGGTATTTCAAGGGGACTTACGGAATTGTTCAACAGCAGAGGAAGGGGTTTTTCACAATTCGACAGATTTATCAGTGAAGCACAGGTTTCCTATTCTAACCAGAAAGTGCTGAATTTAAAGTGGTGTCGGGTTTAGAGAGTCTTAAATCTATTCTAAATGTGGGATATGGAGCTCAACTTCAGCAAACTTTCAACCGGACTTCGCTTTGCCTCGCATCGGACAGCTTCCACGGAATCGGTGCAATCTTCAAAGGAGATGACTAAAGATGTTCAAACCACCACTTGACATGAAGATACCATCACAATGACACATACCATCACTCAAACTGTGATTGAAGTTAGGCCCACAACGTTTCCAGTTGACCACACAAGGCGCATTCACTATCAACAAACACACTAGTGGTATGGATAGATGAAGTTGCTTAGATCAAACACCACATTCCACAGCTAACATCTACTTGCATGAAAATGAAATTTACGCTACTCTACGCTACTTGAAGTAGAAGGGATGAAGAAACCTCGCTAGCTATCCATAACAAAGACGAATTTCACCATCAATGAAAAGATCTTTTATTATGAAAGTTTTACACAACAATTTCTTGCAAAAAATTTCAAAGGAAAACTTTCCTTCTTCTTCAACTACACTATCAATCTATACTAAGCTATTTCTAGGTTGTCCCTCTACTCTCTACTGTCTAACTTCTACTTCTATGTCTAATGAGATACAAATGAGGGGGACTCCCCCTTTTATAGTTGGCCAAGTCCAACGGACGGCTCAGATTACAATCGGCTAGATGGCCCAGATCGTGCCACCTCAGCCCTAAACAAGATTCGCCCTAAAAACCGCCACAAAGAGGAGTGGGGTAATAAATGAGCCATTAATGCCCATCATCCTTCTAGAAGATTCCAGTCTTGAAACGCGTTCACACTGTTCTTGATTTTCTTCTTGACGTCGTTCTTCAACTTTGCTCGAGCTTCCAATCTTTTCTCCATCTTGAGTTATACTAAGTCCCAACATTTAGCCATTTTCTTGCAACTTTTCTTCCTTCGCGATTTATCATCTTGAACTACTTGCTCCAAATCATCACCGCCTAGTCTCGACGTTCCTACTGCAAACAAGCAAGGAGAAGAGTATTAGAACACTTCATAATATAAATTCACTTTACTTACCAGGATTTTTACGCTCTAACTTCCAAGCGTTCATCGCCCTCACTAGCAAACTTCTGCCTTCATGATTCTTCATGCCTTAGCCAAATTTGCAACTCATCTTGCATTCTGCCTGGCGCACTTCACTCTGATATTTTCTCCAACTCGAGCTCGAGAAAAATCCTTTCATCAGGAATTCGATCAAAAATCATCTAGGCGATCATTTTCAAATTCATCCGCCAAGGCATTTTTAACACATTTTATCCCTTGCCTTAGAAAATTTTAAAATTTTCCTTAGGAAATTCATCAACCTGGTGCCCATCAAAAATCTCCATCCTGAAAGCCTTGGCGAAGTGCAGGAGACACTAAAATCCATTCCTCGTTGACAATCTTCAATACCCAGAACAAAATTTTCTTCAGAATGCGTCGAACTCATGGGTGTACAACGAACGGGTTCATTTTTCTTGAATTTTGCACCTTAAAAAATAAAATAAAAAAATTTCAACAAATTTATTCGAGCTCCTCATCCCTGTGAGTACTTTGTTGCTCTGACTTGAGAAATTCTTATCAACCTCACGAAGCTGACACTATCTGACTTTATCTTTGGCAATTTTGCTCACGTTTTGAGAAACTTCATCACCTCTCCAGACATAGGCGTTTTCCTTAAGGGAGAAAATACTTCATGCCTTAGAAATTTTTTGAATCACTTAGCACTTTTGAAATTTTTGCCATAGGAAAATTTTACTGAACTTCGTTCACCTTGTCTGCGAGGAAAATTTTATTTCAACAACTCACTTACAAATATTATTTCCATTACCCTGGGCACATTTTATACCATGAAGGACACTTTTATTAAAAAAAAAAAAATTCCAATGCCTAGCATCAACTTTGCTTTCACCACCTTGTAGTTTACCTTACCACCTTAGGCGCATTTCACATTTGAAGAAGAAGATTGATCACGCCTAGCATACCTCACTTCACCCTCAACACCTTAGGCGCATATCACATGTGTGGAGGATTAATGTTTACCACGCCTAGTATGTGACTCTTCAACTTCTTTGTTCTCGTCCTCACATGGCTGCTTTTGGGCGCATGTCACATTTGAAGAAGGATGAAAATTGTTGACTTGTTGACTTGCATGGGCGCATTTGTGAGAGAGAGAAGAATTTTAAATCTCCAACGCCTTGGCATGTGACTCTTCACCTTCTTTTCTTTTGTCCTCACGTGGCTGCTTTTGGGCGCATTTTGGCATGCTTGAAGGATGAACGCCTTTGACTCCTTTGACTCACTTGCTTTTGGGCGCATTTGAACATGCATGAAGGATGGGTGCATTTAGGGGGTGGTGGAGGATATTTCCATGCCTTAGAAATTTTTGCTATCAACTCTCTCAACTTGGGCGCATTTTGATGGGTGAGGTGGATGAAAAACTTTGACTTTCTTTGACTTGCTATCCTTCTTGTTGCATGGGCGCATTTTGGCCATGGTGGAGGATGAAAATTGTTAGAAACTTTTTCAAACACCTTGAATACTTGTTGGGCGCATTTGGAGGTGGCAGGAAGATCTAACAATGCCTTAGAATATTTTTCACCAACTTATTTCTCCCTGGGCGCATATGGAGGCATGAGCAGGATATCTTCATCACTTAGAAAAATTTTATCACCTGCCAACTGGATGAGGGCGCATTTGAAGTAGCTGCAGGATGAAGTCTAATACTTAGCCATTTTTCCTGACCTCTGCCAGCCTCTCCATGTCCTGCTATTTATAGTAAGTCCTTTAATTCTTGCATCTCCGAAGCTCAAAATGATTTGAAATTTTAAACACTGCATCCTCACAACCTTGTTACCTCGTTGACACTGCTATTTTTAGTTGGCCTGCCATTTTTTAGCCCATTTCTGAAGGTGATTTGCTATAAATAGCAACTGCTTGCTTCTAATATCTCCACAGCTCCGATTGACTTGAAATTTGAATGGCGTGTTTCTCACCACGTGACCTTCCCACTGACATCGGCACATGCAACTAATTTGCTATTTTTAGCCTGTTTCCAAACTGACTTACTATAAATAGTAAGTGCTTCGTTTGACTTGAAATTTTACCAGCAGATAGCCTGACGGATGCTGATCGCAGTGGTTTACACCGGTTTTCGAAAATTCTGACTTTTTACCACTCTTTTCAGGCTTCGAAGCTGGAAACCCTAATTTGCTCTGCATGCTTATCAAATGATTTATGTTTGTCTTCGTTTCTGCTGCATTGCGATCAGCTCGTGATTCTGAAGTGCTGGGAAGTGGCTGCCAGGAAGCATCTGCTAAAAATAGTAAGTTCCTTATTGAGTGACCATCTCCCTTTGCATGTCATATCATCGCGAAGCTCTAGAAAAACCCATAAGGAATATGCCAAAATGCAAAGAAAACCTTGACATGCAAACCCTAAAAATAGCCTCGGAAGGCTGAACTCTTAAAGTTGTTATCTCGCTTTGCATGTCACACCATCGCGAAGGTCTTAGAAAACCCAGAAGGAATCTCCAGACATGCGTTGAAAAAAACTCTGCATATAGGCCCTGAAATTGGCTCCGGAAGCTGAACTGCTAAAAATAGTAAGTCCTCTGTTTCAGCTCAAATTTCGCACGCGAGCAGCTTGGTGTGTTCTGAATGCATTATGACTGTTAAAACTTAGAAAGTGCTGACAGATTGCCTGCAATTGCACACTTACTAAAAATAGTAAGTACTCGGAATTTGATGAAATTTAGCTGAGAGTCTACCGGAAGCATACTGACATCAACATTAAGCTCAATTATCAATTTATTCACTCCACTCGATTCCAAGTTGGCTGGAAAATTCAAAACCCTAATTTTTCAGACTTGGCCAAAAGTTCAATTCAAGCTCAAAGATGGGCACATCCCCAGAAAGACAGACGGCAGAAAAGAGAGACAACAACAAAACGACCGAAAAGCAAAGCCAAAATCAGGGGGTCCCCATTTGCAATGGGGCGATGTATGAAAAAGGTCACAACAAGACTCTCTCCCATACAATGAAATGAGAGAATGAGAGTTTATATAGAGTTTTGGAAATGAAATAGACGGCCCAGATTGATCCACGATCAACGGAAGAGACTAAAACAAAGTAACCCTAAGTAGGGTTTCCCCAAATAACAATCAATAATCAGAAGTGAAATGGCGTGAGGAGCTATCTTTGAAGGGGCGCATCCTTATCCTCCTTAGTGGCATTGTATCGGATGAATCTGGAAACTATTGTGCTGACTTCCTCGATCGTGACAAGTGGCAGCATATTGACCTTGTATTCTAGTATGTCCAAATCATTCGCACATTCCGCTAAAGCAATTTCCCACTCTGAATCTTGTCGTTGGAAGGCGTGCCAAATGGACCAAAAGTCAACTGCCTTAGTCAAATTTTTCTTAAGGATCGGCCTAGTGGTGGCAAAGAAAATTTCTCGAACTCTATGCCTCAGATTTTCAAGTTGCATGTCGTTTGCTTGAACAATATCTTTCTCAAGTGCATCTACAGCCCAAAGTAGAATCTTGTTCCGAATTTCCTTCGTCCGCTCCTCAACTCTAATAGTATCTACCTTCACCTTCTCTAAGACTTCATTACGTGCAACCAGCACGCAGTACCAACTATTGAAGTCGTATGCAGTGCCTGCTGCAATAACTTTTCCATCGACTAGTTCCTACTTCAGAACTCCTCTCAGCACTTTGAGACATGGAATAAATCTATCCTGGATATCCTAAGCATTGTCCACGCTTCTGCTAGAGCTGCAATTCTCGAAAGCAAAGAGGAAGTTTTCCCATATGCCAACATCAGTTTCTCTACAAATACAGCCATTTTTTCGCTTTTGTTGATTATCCACTCTTTGGTTTCTTTGGTTGTGCTCCTTTCTTTTGGGAAGAGTTCATCAATGGGGGAACCGTTGAGCTGGCTTGATCAAGAGGTTTGGTTAAATGCTAAATATACTCTTTTAGGCGTTCAACATCCTTCTAGTAGTCCTTTCTCTTTGCTACTTCTTTTTCCATCCTCACTTTGATATAAGCAACTGAATTATCCAAGTCTTCCAATTCCTGCCCTTTTATGGTTGGGCCCAAGTCAACAGTGGTGATGGCATATTCCTAAGGAGCAATATCCTCTCTTGACTTGTCAATTGTCGGCACAGCAATTTGTATTGTACAATGGCCAGCTTCATCTCTTTAGACGGTGGAAAACGTTTTGGCGGGCTTCTTTACATTAACTACTTCCAATCGGGCCAACAAATCGGCCATATCATCTTCCTCTGGAATTTTTGTTTGTTCTTTTATCTTCAACCTCTCTGAAATATTCCGAGCCAATTTTTTTCGTTTTTTCAATTATCAGATTACAACATTACAATCAAGTACCCGTTAAGGTTAGAAGATAAACCCAAACGTACTGAAACAACTCTAACCAGTATGGCGCCGATGATGGCGAGCATTGGTCAGAGGATCTAAATCAAGCTGCTTATGCTGTAACTCTAACCAGTATGGCGCCGATGATGGCGAGCATTGGTCAGAGGGTCTTCTACTCGAATTGCTGGAAAGGGAACTCGACGTCAAGTATGTGCTACCCAATCCAATGCGGAGTGAGGGGCGACCATATGACGGAGTGATTACAATAACAATGCTTGAAAGAGAAATGCTGAAAGATGAAACTACTCAACACCCAGAATGTGCTTGCTAACCCAGAATGGGAGAGTAGCTACCATAGGGCGGAGATTTATCTATTGCAGAACAACTTCATAATGAAAGAGAATATTACAAATCAGCTGTGAACAAGATTGAAATGACTGCCAGTACTACTGTCAGTTTACAACATAAGAATCATTTGTCTTTCACGACATAAGAACATGAAAGATTAGCAGTACCTCAGATAAATGTTTCTTCTTGGCTTGTTCAAGGTCGCCAAACAAAAACTTCTCTTAAAGACCAGATTTATAAGTCTGATTTTCACAGATCTGCACTTACAAATAAGTAACCAGCAACTTACAAATTCAAGAAAATGTTCGTAACTTCCTCAATAAACATCCGATTGATATACCATAAAATGCTATGCACTCAGAAGACCTAGGCGACCAAGATTGACCCTTGAAACTGAACAAAACACTGCAGATTCAATTTGCACGAATCCCAAGACAGAACTCAATGGTACGGCCCAGATGAGAAAATCGATTTCCTTTTAAAAATTGCAGACTTAACTAAAAATTCTATAACTTGGAGAATAGATTCGCCCTTAGCAAACAGTTGGATTGAGACAATACCCAGAACTAGTATTTTTGTATTTTTTGAGATATGAACAAAAACCTAAATCTGCTGTGCTAAATAATGCAACAAGCTGAAACCTCTAACATGCCAAATCAAAACTAACTATGCAATGAACTGAACACACAATGTATGAACTAAGATGCACTCACAAATAGTCTAAATCACCACTAGATGTTGTCTTGCAAACACGAAGCGATGCCCGAGCTAGGAGGCCTTCATTCCTCGAAGCGAATCCAGAGCCAATCCGGCAGCATAACAGTATAGTAGACCAAAGATGTGAAATGATGCTCGAAGCCTTCCTTTTATAAATTTCCAGTTGACTTCACGAAACCCTAAAATCCACTTTCAAGCCAAAACCCTAATCTCCTCAAAGATGGCGTACTTTTCCTTCAAGGTTCAATATTTGATATTTTAATTAAATGCCATGCTTTGATAAATGCGCCCAACATAAGCTTGCTTTGACTTTAGTAATAATTAAAATATTCCTTAATGAAGGCGCCACCCTCAAAAGACCACCTTTTAAAAACAACATTAAGTCAATCAACTAGGCCAAGGGTCAACGTCAGAATATAATATTTAAAACGTGACCTTTAATTTAAATGACTTAACTTATTTCTCCGAAAGTGCCCTGAAGCCAATACTGAACAAGTCAACTGACCAAACTGAAGCAGGAAGTCAACCAAGCTGAACCCAACTGAACAACTGCCAAAAATAGAATTTACTAAAAATAGTAAATCCCAGAAAATGCTCTGAATGCCGAAAGGAACATACCACTGCGAAGCTCTCCGAAAACCCAGAAAGAATCCACCATCAAATCCACCAACTCCGAGCAAAGACAACCTCAAAAATATGAAACCCTAATTTTACCTTCCGACTAGCCTTCGGGTTTCCAGAAAAAGGCCAACGGTCACTGAGAAGATCAAGATTGAGAAGGGGACATTACAGTCCGCCCTCCTCAAGCAATCGCAAACCAGGATGCTGCAGAATTTCATCACCTTCCCAAGTCACATCCTCCAAAGGCAGGTTCTTCCACTTCACCAGGTATTCTCTGATAGTTCTTTTCCTCAAAGAACGTTCCCTGACATCAAGTATCTCCTCTGGAATTAGAACCAACTGCCCCTCTTCGTCCAAGGGTGGCAACTGTGATGAAACAACCACATTATGTCCAAGTGCCTTCTTGAGGCGAGACACGTGGAAAACGTTATGCACTCTGCTATCATAAGGTAGCTCTAATTCATAAGCTACTGCCCCAACCTTTCTGATGACCCTGAATGGCCCATAGAAGCGAGGTTTGAGCTTCTCAGCTCCACTCTTCTTGAGAGTAGACTGTCTATAAGGCTGTAAGCGAAGATAGACCATGTCCCCAACCTCGAAAGAACGTTCAACACGCCTCTGATCAGCATACAACTTCTGCTGATTTTGTGCAATCTGCAAATTATCCTTCAAGGATTTCATTATGTCTTGACTATGCTGCAACAAATCCTTGGCTAGGGGTGCTTTGCTGTCACCAAACACCAAATCTGCAAAACTGGGTGCTTCATACCCATAAAGCGCCAAGAAAGGGGACATCTTAATCGACATATGGAAAGAAGAATTGTAGCAGTACTCCCCTATATGCAGCCACTTGACCCAAGCTCTTTGCTGTTCTGACACATAGTTTCTCAAGTAGCCTTCCAACCACTTGTTCACTACTTCTGTTTGTCCATCTGTCTGGGGGTGATAACTAGTGCTTGGAGTGAGCACAGTACCACTCATTCTGAAGATTTCTTGCCAAAAAGTACTTAGGAACTTGCTGTCCCTATCACTTACAATGTTCTTTGGCAACCCATGCAGCCTAAACACTTCTCGAAAAAACAGATCTGCAACTTGTGCTACAAAGAAAGTGCTGGTAATGGCGAAGAAATGAGCAAACTTGGTTAGCCTATCCACCACTACATAAATACAATCTTTCCCTTGGGCCTTGGGCAACCCTGTGATGAAATCCATCGAGATACTCTCTCATTTTTGATTGGGAATAGGGAGTGGTTGCAGCAAACCAGCGGGTAATGTGTGCTCATTCTTATTCACTTGACAAACAGGACACTCCTGAATGTAGCGTTGTACTTCTCCTTTCAATCCTTTCCAAGAAAACCTTTCTCGGATCTGCCTATAAGTCTTGAAAAAACCTTGGTGACCAGCAACTGGAATGTCATGAAAAGTCAAAAGAATCTTCTTCTTAAGCTTAGAATCAGCCACCAGAAGGATTCTTCCCTTATAATGGATCAATCCCTCAACCACCTGGTACCTTTCATCATGGAAAGTACCTTCCAGAATGCTGGTAGCAAACTGATTTTTGGCATAATCAGCGAGTGTCATGTCCCCTTCTCAGTGACATCTCTCGGAGTACAGGATTGGCCTATCACACGACCCTCGTAGGCTGATAGACTGGATAGAGGGTCACTTTGGAGCTTGGCTCAGCTTCAGTTGGCAGAGTTTGATCAGTAGGCTTTTCGTTTGGGCTCGATCGAGACTTCTTGCAGAGTTGCTATTTTTAGCAGTTCTGGCTAGTGGGACCCTGCTATTTTTAGCATATGGCTTTAGCGTTCAGAATCACTTCGGTGTTGTGGCTTCGACGGATCGAGTCATCGGGTGAATAACGAGGGAGATATTAATATTTAATTGTATTAATTAAATATTAATTATTTGATGATTATAATATAAAGTTATAATATTAAATTATAACTTAAGTGATTCTACTTGAGGGGGGTCGCCATCATCAAAAGGGGCCAAATTGATCATTATATTTTATTATAAAAATTTGGCTGAGAACTATGGAAATAATAAAATAATGAAAAGTGCGAATTTTTAATGAAAACCCTATTATTAAGGAAATCGCACTTTTGAGGGTTATTAAGCTGTTGCATTGGGAATAGAGCCATTATGATGATTATTGATTTTGAGAACTGATCAACTTTGATATGAGCAAGAGACTTTAGGGTTTCAAGTTCGAATTCCTTGGGGAATGAGCCATCTCCATCGGAAGCAATTCAGATGGTGTGAAATAACACTTGATTTATTGTAGCAGAGGTTTCTTCATTCAGGAGGAATCACAGAGCTTCAGGGATTGTTTATTTACAGAGTTACAGAGAGTTTATTCTTTCAGAAGTCATTCATTATTCCAGGCGCCCAATTTATTATCACTTTGGAGACTTTCTAAAGAGGCCGTACATTTATTACTTGCTGCTGTTATTTCCTAGCCGTACCAGACTGTACCAGGCCGTACTATTGAAGAAAAGGCGTCTTTTCCCTTCCACAGCAAATCGCCTCTTGTCTTCATCATTTGGCACTATCCATTGGGGCGCGAACATCCAGAGAGGCACTGCGTAGCTTTTGACAGAGGAGGAAGTGTCATTAATGCAGTCGTACCATTATCAGATCTGCACTTTCAGCCTACTGCCTTTTTACCAGGTTTTCAAATAAAACTATTGTTTTTTTTCATTGCATGCAACTGGATATTTTTGTAATCATTTCAGAGGATCAAAATAAATATACTAGCATCCATATTCCATCATTTCCAGAGTTATTTAATTTTTATTGAATTTATTTCAATTATATGCAAAATCATACCATTTCATTTATTGCTCAAAACTCAAAAACAAGCAAAAAACCAAAAACGTCAGAAAAGACAAAGAAAACCGTCAGATCCGGAGAATAGGGGAAACTAGGGTTTCTACAGCGAGCAACATATCTCTCCAATCTGCAGTAAGCTCACACAATGAGCTAAGATGAGGTCTCCTTGACAAAGCATCAGCCACGATATTATTTTTCCCTTTGACATATTCAATGTCAAAGTCGTAAGCTTGAAGCTTACTCACCCATTTCTGTTGCCTCTCATTTAGATCCTTCTGGTGCATGAAATGCTTGAGGCTATTGTGGTCAGTCTTAACCACGAATTTGTTCCCCACCAAGTACTGCCTGAACTTGGCTAATGCATGCATAATGGCAAGCATTTCTTTGTCATAAATTGACTATGTCCTTTCGACACCCCGCAACTTTCTGCTCTCAAACACGATAGGGTGTTTGTCTTGCATCAGGACAGCCCCAACTCCTTCACCTGATGCATCACACTGCAGCTCGAATGGCTTGGAGAAATCCGGAATAGCCAGAACCGGACACGAGCTCATGATCTTCTTCAATTTCTCAAAAACAATTTGAGCCCTTTCGACCAAACAAAGGCTCCCTTTTTGGTGAGATCAGTAAGGGGAGCAGCATTCTGTGAATACCCCTTCACGAATCTCCGATAAAAACCACAAAGACCCAAAAAACCTTTCAACTGAGTCAAGTTCTCAGGTGGTGGCCAATCCATTACTGCTTTAATCTTTTCCGGATCCACCTTCACTCCCTCAGCACTGATGATGTGGCCAAGGTATAGTAACTCCTCCATTCCAAATTCACATTTGGAAGCTTTTGCAAACAGACTCTCAGACTCCATAATACTAAGCACTTCCTCCAAGTGCTTGAGATGATCTTTCCAGGTCTTGCTGTAAATCAGAATATCATCAAAAAATATCAACACACATCTCCTTAACTGATTCTGAAAAACACGGTTCATGCAAGACTGAAAGGTAGCCGGAGCGTTAGTCAACCCAAAAGGCATGACTAAGAATTCGAAATGGCCATAGTGGCATCTGAAAGCTGTCTTTTCCACATCAGATCCCCTCATCCTTATCTGATGGTAACCCGATCTCAGATCAATCTTCGAGAAGAACTTAGCCCCATGTAGCTCATCAATGAGCTCATCTATTCTGGAATGGGGTATCTGTTTTTTATGGTGCTCTGATTCAGAGCACGATAGTCCACGCACATGCGCATGGTACCATCCTTCTTCTTCACAAGAACCACTGCAGATGCAAAGGGGCTCTTGCTTGGGCGTATGAAACCCATCTCCAAAAGTTCCCGAATATTCTTCTCGATCTCATCCTTTTGCCTCTTCGGATACCGATATGGAGTTGTGATCACCGGTTTAGCTCCCTCCTTGAGCTCTATGATGTGTTCTGAACCCCGTTCAGGTGGTGGTCCAGGAGGCAAATCTGCAAAGACTTTGCTCTTCTTCGTGAGTAGAGACTGAATATCAGGAGGGAGGTCACGTTTAGTCTCTACAGGACTATCAGGAAGGATCATGCATTCAGCAACCCACTCAGCTTGATCGTGGCGGATCAGCCTTGCCATTCTTTTGAATGACACTACTCGAGGACCCCCATTGGACATGCCTCTCAGAACTATCTTCTTCCCATCCGATTGGAACTTCAACTCCATAGTCTGCAGATTCAAAGAGATCTCTCCAAGAGATCGCAGCCATTGAATGCCGAGAACGGCATCAGTATCCCCAATGTTAACTACATAGAAGTCATCCTTGACTTCGTAGTTGCCCAACTGCATGGTCATGTTCGATATTTTCTTGGTGCAAGAAATATGGAATCCATCGGCAACCATGACCTTGAACCCTTCGAACTCCTCTATTTGCAACCCCTTCTTGGCTACCACAACTTCATCAATGAAGTTATGTGTTGCTCCAGTGTCGATCAAGGCAACAATTCGCTGCCCTTTGATCATCCCACGAACCTTGAATGATTCGTTTCTTTGAAAACTAGAAAGTTGAGCTAAAACTCCACCACTTTCCTTCTCATCCCCGGACTCTTCTGGAGCTCTATCAATTTCACTTTCTTCAAAATCAGATTGCTGGTCGGAAAAATCAGAACTACTTTCCCCAGCAGAATAGTATTCAATCTTATTGAATTTAACCCCTTTAGGGCAAACATGATCTTGAGACCATTTTTCCCTACACCGGAAACACAACCCTTTTCTTCTAAGTTCATTCAGGGTTTCTGGATCCAACCTGGTGACATGGGGATTGCGATTCTTGGACTCTTTGTGTTGAGGCCTCAAAGGCGGTCTATGCTGAGGTCTCTTCCCTTTATCCCTATTCTGAAAGGGGGAGTTTCACTGAAATTTTGCCTTAGGAGCAGCCCACTCCATGTTTCTTGCCTTTTTCATGGCCTCTTCCAGTGTTGGGGGATCAAAGGCTTTAATCCAACCTTTGAGGGGTTCTGTCAAACCTTCACTAAAAAGAATCACCAATCTCCTTTCCGTGATTCCAGTCACCATGACTGAGAGTCTCTGAAACTCCGCAATGTAGGCATCAACTGTGCCATACTGTCTCAATTGTGCAAGCTCTCTGAAATGGATCTCAGGATCTTTTTTCTCAAACCTCTCGATGAGCCTAGTGGTGAACTCATCATAAGTTGTGATAGACCGATGACCCAGAGTAACGAGGCCATGGTACCACCACTCGTGCGCCACCCCATCAAGGTGTAGCGTAGCGAACTTGATCGCTTCTTCTTCTGCCATTGGTCTGAGAGCTAGATAATTATCCAGCTTCTGAATCCAAGCTCGGGCTGAACTGGCATCACTCCCGTCAAAGTGTGGAAGTGTAACCTTGTTGACAGCTTGGTACAAATCTCCTTGATTTGATGGTCTTCTTTGATCAAAGTTTCTCCCTTGCCCTTTGTTTTTTCTCTTATGATCCATGAAATCATTGAAGGACATGTCCAGCCGGATGTCGGTAGGTAGCGAGTCATACTCTGTATGGCCAAGCCTCAACTGCTCCACGAATGAAGCATTCTCTTCAGGATCTGGCTGAGTGACTACAGGAGCCACAAAAGTGGGTTTGAATGGCCTGGAAGAAATGTAAGTGTTGTTTGACACTGTCCGAGCTGTATGCTCATCATGCTGGTTGGAAGCACTATGCTCCCCTCTGTGGCCTGAGTTGTTATGTGGAGTGGTATTCTGACCCACTCTTCCCATCATGAGCGAAACCATGTCCATTAATGCATCCATCTTCCTTTCAAATCTCTGTCCAGGACTGATGGACCTCTCTCTGCCCTTACCACTGTCATCTCTACTGTTGGTAACCCTCTCGTTACCCCCAACTGATCTTTCACCCTCTGCCATATCTGATTCCTGAGAAGACTCCCAATGAGCCCTCAAGACTTCTGAAGCTGTCTGACCCTCAGGAGGCTGATGAAGTTGGAACTGTTTTCCAACTTTCTTGTCTTCCCTTGCAATGTACCTCTTTTCTGTAGAAACCCTAGTTTCCCCCTGATACTGATTCTGACTGAGTTTTGAGTTTTTCTGAAGGTTTTTGGTTTTTTTGCAATTTTGAGTTTTTGAAGCAATAAATGAATGGTACGGCTTTGCTAGAAATTAATGATAAATTCTATAAAAATGCTAAATGGATATTATGCGTTGAAAATACAAGATAAACTGAAGGCGTTTCATCTATTAATCAAATGATCTCAATACAACAAGGATCTGCTAACATGCAATAAACAAATAATGATTTTTATTGTAAAAACCTGGTAAACCAGCAACAGATGAAGGTACAGATTTGTACGGCTGCAATAAATGATCTTCTTCTCCTTCTGTCTGTTAATCTCCCAAGCCTTCTGGAACCCCAGCGCCCCTTTTGATGCAATCTGGAAGTCTAGAAGAAAGGCGTTTCTCTTGAAGAGGAAAGTACGGCCCAAGGACAGTAAGTACGGCCTGCTGCAAGGTACGGCCTGCCAGAAAACAGCAACAAAAATGTACGGCCTCCTCTGTAATCAATGTCCAAGCCTCTGGAAGTGGTGTGCCTAGATGAATGGATACTATCTGAATGCAAACACTGAATAAACTCTGAAGATTTGATATTCTCTGAAGCTCTGTGATTTCCTCTGCCTGAAGAAACCTCTGCTGCAATAAATCAAATGGTATTTCACACCCTCTGAATTGCTTCCGCTGGAGATGGCTCGTTCCCCAAGGAATTCGAACTTGAAACACTAAAGTCTCTTGCTCAGATCAATTTGATCAGTTCTCAAAATTCAATAATCACACATAATGGCACAATTACCAATGCAAAACCCTTTATCTTCACAAAAGTGCGATTTCCACCATAATAGGGTTTTAATTAAATTTTGACTTTTTAATTATTTTATTTCTCCATAGTCCTCAGCCAAATATTTTAATATAATTTTAAATGCCAAATTGGCCCCTTTCCTGATGATGGGCGACCCCTTAATGAAATCACTTAAGTTATAATTTAATATTATAACTTTATATTATAATCATTAAATAATTAATACTTAATTCATGCAATTAAATATTAATATCTCCCTCGTTACTCATCCGATACCTGTTCCGTCTGAAGCTGACGAACTCTGAAGTGATTACGAATACTGCCAAACTCATACTGCTAAAAATAGCAGGGGTCCCACGCTGCCTGCCAGGAACTGCTAAAAATAGCAATTTTGCAAAGAGTCTCCGATCGAACCCAAACGAGAAACTACTGATCAAACTCTGCTAACTGAAGCTGAGCCAAGCTCCGAAGTGACCCTCTATCCAGTCTATCAGCCTACGAGGGTCGTGTGATAGGCCAATCCTGTACTCCGAGAGATGTCACTGAGAAGGGGACATGACATTTTCTCTGTCACTCATAGACAGATTGATCACAGGCTGGCAGGATCTTGGCTCTGATACCCCTGAAATATTCCGAGCCAATTTTTTTCGTTTTTTCAATTATCAGATTACAACATTACAATCAAGTACCCGTTAAGGTTAGAAGATAAACCCAAACGTACTGAAACAACTCTAACCAGTATGGCGCCGATGATGGCGAGCATTGGTCAGAGGGTCTTCTACTCTAATTGCTGGAAAGGGAACTCGACGTCAAGTATGTGCTACCCAATCCAATGCGGAGTGAGGGGCGACCATATGACGGAGTGATTACAATAACAATGCTTGAAAGAGAAATGCTTAAAGATAAAACTACTCAACACCCAGAATGTGCTTGCTAACCCAGAATGGGAGAGTAGCTACCATAGGGCGGAGATTTATCTATTGCAGAACAACGTCATAATGAAAGAGAATATTACAAATCAGCTGTGAACAAGATTGAAATGACTGCCAGTACTACTGTCAGTTTACAACATAAGAATCATTTGTCTTTCACGACATAAGAACATGAAAGATTAGCAGTACCTCAGATAAATGTTTCTTCTTGGCTTGTTCAAGGTCGCCAAACAAAAACTTCTCTTAAAGACCAGATTTATAAGTCTGATTTTCACAGATCTGCACTTACAAATAAGTAACCAGCAACTTACAAATTCAAGAAAATGTTCGTAACTTCCTCAATAAACATCCGATTGATATACCATAAAATGCTATGCACTCAGAAGACCTAGGCGACCAAGATTGACCCTTGAAACTGAACAAAACACTGCAGATTCAATTTGCACGAATCCAAGAAATAACTCAATGGTACGGCCCAGCTGAGAAAATCGATTTCCTTTTAAAAATTGCAGACTTAACTAAAAATTCTATAACTTGGAGAATAGATTTGCCCTTAGCAAACAGTTGGATTGAGACAATACCCAGAACTAGTATTTTTGTATTTTTTGAGATATGAACAAAAACCTAAATCTGCTGTGCTAAATAATGCAATAAGCTGAAACCTCTAACATGCCAAATCAAAACTAACTATGCAATGAACTGAACACACAATGTATGAACTAAGATGCACTCACAAATAGTCTAAATCACCACTAGATGTTGTCTTGCAAACACGAGGCGATGCCCGAGCTAGGAGGCCTTCATTCCTTGAAGCGAATCCAGAGCCAATCCGGCAGCATAACAGTATAGTAGACCAAAGATGTGAAATGATGCTCGAAGCCTTCCTTTTATAAATTTCCAGTTGACTTCACGAAACCCTAAAATCCACTTTCAAGCCAAAACCCTAATCTCCTCAAAGATGGCGTACTTTTCCTTCAAGGTTCAATATTTGATATTTTAATTAAATGCCATGCTTTGATAAATGCGCCCAACATAAGCTTGCTTTGACTTTAGTAATAATTAAAATATTCCTTAATGAAGGCGCCACCCTCAAAAGACCACCTTTTAAAAACAACATTAAGTCAATCAACTAGGCCAAGGGTCAACGTCAGAATATAATATTTAAAACGTGACCTTTAATTTAAATGACTTAACTTATTTCTCCAAAAGTGCCCTGAAGCCAATACTGAACAAGTCAACTGACCAAACTGAAGCAGGAAGTCAACCAAGCTGAACCCAACTGAACAACTGCCAAAAATAGAATTTACTAAAAATAGTAAATCCCAGAAAATGCTCTGAATGGCGAAAGGAACATACCACTGCGAAGCTCTCCGAAAACCCAGAAAGAATCCGCCATCAAATCCATCAACTCCGAGCAAAGACAACCTCAAAAATAGGAAACCCTAATTTTACCTTCCGACTAGCCTTCGGGTTTCCAGAAAAAGGCCAACGGTCACTGAGAAGATCAGGATTGAGAAGGGGACATTACACTCTCTTTCAGCCAATCAGGGATGGTAAGTTGCTCGGTGCCTTCTTCCTTTTGAATATCTTTCGTACATGGAATATCTTGAATTCCTTTGAGGCAAGAAATCATTCCTTCTTGGAATTCACTGTCCAAAGTATCAATTTCATTCTCAGACTCTAGTATCTCTGTGGGAGATGGTGGTTCATCATCCTCCGGCTAGATAGGAATGGGAGAAGGAATCCTTATGTCTCCCAATGACTCATCAATATGTAATATCTCGTTCATGTTTACGGACACTGCAGAATGAAGAGGCTCTGATCTTTGCTTCTTCTGGGTAGGTTCGTAATCTTTTTTCCTTTTGCCTCCTTTCTTTTCCTGGGATTGGTGCTCTCGATCGGCTCATCACCTTGGGACACACCAGCATTTGAAGAATAGGATTCTGCTTCACCCATTAGATTCTAAGTCAGATTCATATTTTTCCACCGCAACTCCTAGATCTGCTAATCTATCCACCATTGTGAATACTTCATGACTGGCCTCATGAAGGTGATCAAGTCTGCAAGTTCCGGTTATGACCATCTTATAGGAAGAAGAGGTCGACTTTCATCAAAACCTGGTTGAATATACTCACCATCATCTTCAAGTTCATCTAGTACACGGAAGAGCTCGGTTGTCTTGATTAAGCTGACCGGCAATCTGGACCATAGTCTTTTCCGGACATCATACTCATATAAAGCGTTCACCCAGTGGTCCTCCAGGTCTACCTTGTGTTTGTATTTTATTCCATTCACGGCCCTGATGTGATGGTGAGGGTCAAAATCAGCTCTGGACCTATATGATGTGAACGGATATCGTTGCATCTCTAACCTGGCACTTTCAGCTGCCTATGCCGATGGGAAAGATTCTTCCATATTTCCTACAGAATGGAAAAGTGATGGTTGCCTTGCTCTTTACTCTCAGGAAGTTTTGATACGTTTCTAGTTGCCTAAGAACCTCCCGCAAGATCATTCCGTTGGTGGGATAAATTGGGAGCCTGAAAGGACATCCTGTGAATCCCTGAATTCTGATGTAGGTGAATCTTGGAAACTGAATGTACCAAGATCCATACTTGTTGATAAGGCTCTTAGCCTCATGGGTTAGCCTTTGATGCATTCCTCCTTGCAATATCCTTGTAATGTACTTCAGGAATGCATCATCTGCTCTTCTGAAATGAGATTTCTCACATAACTACAATTGGGGGTAGCAATCATATGACTTGAACTCGTACTCTCCATTGCCTACCACACCTCTGCAGATCAATCTTGAATATCTATAGGTCCTTGCCAGCAGATAGATAACTTAAGAACTCGTATAGAAAGATTTAGTCCTCTCCAAATTCACCAGCTACTTAGGGATGTTGTCACTGATCATCCTCGACCAAGCAGATAGATAACATAAGAACTCGTATAGAAAGATTTGGTCCTCTCCAAATTCACCAGCTGCTTAGGGATGTTGTCACTGATCATCCTCGACCAATTGAACATTCTCACGCCTGAGGTGATCTCATCTATGAAGAAGTACATCCATGTCTCGAATGGAGCACCTTGAAAGCTGCCCATTATCCTATTCAAAAGAAAAATAATGTCACCATAGTCCTCCTTGAAGTCTGTCCAAAGTAACTTATTTGGCATCTTCTTAATAGAGGCCCTTGGCTTTTGTAACCATGACTTGTTGATGTTGGTTGTACATTGATCCATCCAGTCTTCAAAGAGTCTCCTTGCATCTTCCTTAGTCTTACATAAAGTCCGGTTGTAGCTGGGAATGTCAAATGCTTCCTGAATAGCCAATTCTCTGAGATGTGCCAGAACTCTTCCATCAGGAGCAACGATTTGTCTCTCTTCCGGGTTGTAATACCTGGAACACTCCACCATCAGCTCCGCACACTCCACAACCGGTGGAAATCCAGCTGCTTAAACGATACCATTCCGCATCATTCTCCGAGCAATAGCTGTCGGCAGGAGTCTGTCTCATCTGTACATTCTCTTCTTGAATTCTTTGAAGTCCACATGTCCAAGGTTTGTGTCCATGACATTCTTCCACTTGGAGTTAATTTTCAATTCTGGTTGTAATCCTTTGATTGCGAACTTCATATGTGCCTTTCTCGAAGGTTCTCCAGGGGTGGTCATCAACCTGTGAGGAAAAAGAAAATATATTAATTTTAAAACTTTAATTTTGATTTTCTTTAAATCTTCTTCTCGAAAATTTTAACTTTCAAGCTATTAAAAGTCAAATTCTGCAAAAAATCAAGCTGAAAATAAAAGTACTTGGTAAATTTTGCATGAATAAATGAATAAAGACAGAAGTAGAATAAAGAATTCCATCAAACTTTGATTCTAAATTATAGAATTATACTCTTGGATGGTAATTCTGCTTGAAACTTCGAGAATTCTGTCTTTGTTGCTGAAAAAGTAAGCTAGTCCTTTGAAAATTTTCTCCAATTCAAAATTTTCACTTCTTTCCTTGTTCTTCACCTTGAAAAATCACTCAATCTCGAATATTCTTCTCTCAAAAATTCTATCTCTCGTGATTTGGAGAGAGCTTAATTCTCCTTTCAATCGAACTTGTGAGTTGCAAATGACTTGCTGAAACTCCTTATAAGGTTGAGAAGTTCGATTTATTTTAGCAGTTTCATCCTTTCTCTTGAGTTCATCAAATTTAGACTTGTTTTCTTCTCGTTCGCCAACGCAAGTTTCTAATTTCCTCAAGGCTTCATGATTCTCCTTTTGCAGCTTGAAATCTTCTAAGTGTCAGGATAAATGTTGGAAAATAATAAAAGATTTTATATGGATTTTCAATTTTCCAACCTCTTGATTTTTCTTCCAAATTTTTGAAATCATCTAATTATGGCAAATTTTAATTTACCCATGGCTAATTAATTATTTTCCAAGTTACTCTCCTTTAGCCAGGGCAAACTTTGAAGCATCTTTGCCATGTTTCATGTTTGAGGGCGAACTTCTAAGTGTCTTGGACGTTGCGTTTCCTAGCCAAGTCGGACTTTGGAGTTGTATTGGCATTCTCCTCATGGCGGACTTCATAACTTTCATTCCATGTTAGGTCGAACTTCTCATGTGTTGTACCATGCTTCTTTAATGCCTAGGCGGACTTGGTGAATTTCTTTCCAAGGCATGGCAGACTTCATACTTTCTTTTCCATGTTGCTTGCAAGGTGGGGCGGACTTTGGTGACTTCATTCCAAAAGGTAAGGGCGGACTTGGAGGCTTGTCTAACAAACTCCTTTAACATGGCGGACTTCAAGAATTCTTTTCCATACTCTAGGCGGACTTTCAGAAGGTCTTGCCATAGGTTGGGCGGACATCAAGTCTTGTTTGCCAATGTGTTGGGTGGACTTTAAGATGTTCTTCCCATTCCTTATCTCCCTTGTGGCAGACTTCATAAATGTTTTTCCAAATGTATCCAAGGTAAGGCGAACTTTATGAACCTCATGCCATTTCCCCCTCTTCCCATGGCGGACTTCCAAGGTTTCCTTCCACTTCCATGGCGGACTTCATGAATGTCTTTCCATGTTCTCTTTTGGCATGGCAAACTTCAAAGTGAGCTTTCCCAAGACATGGTGGACTTTGTTGTGCCTATGCCATCTTCATTTCTCCTCTGAATTTCTTCAAACTTATGCCATTTTCTTCCTTTGTTCGCCATGAATTTCATGCTTGTCTCTTTTTGGATCATCTCACCATGTGATTTTTCTTGCTTTTTGGTGATTTTAGGTTCATTTTCTTGATTTTCACATTGTTTTTTACTTCTGGAGGCCTGAATTTTTTATTCTAAAGATGGAAATGTTGACTCCATGGCCTGCGAAACCCAAACCCTAGGTTGACTTTCTAAAAATACAAAAAGCAAAAAAGCAAAATTTCTAAAAATAGTAAGTCCCAGATTGGTCCAAAAATGCCAAAAATAGAAAAAGCAAAAAGCAAAAAAGCAAAATCCCTAGAAAATAGGAAGTGTCAGAATTGACTCAAAGCATAGGCGATCCTCATCTTCCGGACCTTCTGAGCACTTCCATGACGTCTAAGCACAGTTTAGGGCTTGAATTCTCTACTTGGCTTGGGTGATAACTCCAAACTCTAACTTGAAACTTGTAATGTCCCCAATTTAGCCCTACGCTCTTCATTTGGATTTAGCCTATTTCTGGAAACTCATAGGCTAAGCAGAAGCTCAAATCAGGGTTTCCAAACTTCTTGGAGGATGTTTTCGTCTTTTTGCAGAGTCTTCTTTTGGAATTGTTGAACTTGGATTGCAGATTCCTTCTGGGTTTTCTCAGAGCTTCGCATTGGTGGTTTCAGTTCGACATTCTGAGCAATTACATGAATTTACTATTTTTAGTAAATTCTATTTTTAGCAGTT
Source organism: Sequoia sempervirens (assembly GCA_007258455.2). NCBI lineage: Eukaryota > Viridiplantae > Streptophyta > Pinopsida > Cupressales > Cupressaceae > Sequoia > Sequoia sempervirens. Next base: position 39,303 of record VDFB02343636.1, on the reverse strand, counting down.
GACTTGTTGACTCCTAATCAGTTGGCTCCACTTTGGCAGTCAGTTCAGACGGTATGGTTGAATTTGGCTTCTGATGCGTTTCCATGGTGATATAAGATATTTTATATTATAATGTTATAATTTAACATTATAATTCCTTGTTCTAGCATCATGAATTAATATTGTTTTTAAAAGGGGGACATTGAAGGGTATTTTCACATGGAGGAAATATTTTAATATTTCTAAAAGCCAAATATTGCTCAAGAGGAAAAGGGACGCCAACTTTTGGAGAAATGATAATTTTAAATTAAAGAAAAATTGCCTTCATGAAAAAGGACGCCATTTTGAAGGAAGAATGGGTCAAGTCAAAAACCCTAAAAACATCTTGAAGTTAGGGCGCACCTTCTGGAAGCTTCTGGAGGGTCCTCTCAAAATTATAAAAGGGAGCTTTGGGTCCTCATTTTGGCATCTGATGAATTTGCAAAGTTATGCTGCCGGATTGGCTTTGGGATTGCTTCGAGGAATGAATGCCTCCTAGCCTTGGCTCGACTTCTTGCTTGAAAGACAGCAACTAGTTGAGAGGTTTAGTTGTAGTTGGTTTCCTTTCATTGTAGTTGGTTCTTCTCACATTCCGTAGTTGAGTTATTGTATTTTCTGTCAATTTTAGAGTTGCTGGTTTGTATGGCTGTAGGTTGTTTTTACTCACAACTCAAGAAACAGAAATAATATTGTTCTGGGTACTGTTCCAATCTATTTTCCTATGTAGGGCGACCATATGTGCAAGTTTCCAGAATTTTATTTGAAGTCTATGAATTATCTAAAGTAAATCGCCCTTGCTTGCAGGCAATTTCACTTCGTAAGTGCTTTGGAAGTCGTGCAAAATAAATAGGGGTCTTTGTGAGAAGTTTTTGTGATCCATCTTCATTGTCATCATCATTAGAATGTTTTGCAACTGATTTCAAGTTAAATGAGTGAGTATTGAGAGAGGTATGAGCATTTAAGTGAGTTCCGGAGTTGCTGATTTCACCATTTTAACTGCAGATTTGTCATATCAGACTTAGTAAAATTATTAATAGGGCTGGGATTGTTTATCTTAGTCATATTAATCATTCTGGAGTAGCTCTCCATTTCAGCAGTTTGATTATCACTATAATCCTTCGTGCTTGCAGGAGATATATTATATTGTAAGGCTGTTAGTAGTACTAACCAGCCAATATTCACATTTGTAAGCTCTTTATTATATTTCCCACATTTCGTGGAAGAGACTGATCCTTGCTCAGTCTATTGTATTTACTTTTACTTGCTCCGTCATATGATAGTGCCTATTCATCCTGGATAGGAGTGCACATACTTGGCGTTGAGCTCCATTTCCAGTATTGTATTTCATGTAATTGCTCCGCCATATGGTCGCCTCATTTTTATTCTGGAATTGGGTAGCACATACTTGGTGTTGAGTTTGCTTTCAGTATATTAGATGGTAGGGATCCTCTGACCACATGCTCGTCGTTCGCCGGCGCATTCTTGGTTAGAGTTTTTGTATAAGCATTTCAATTGAGACCCTCTAACCATATGCTCGCCATCACTTGGCGCCATTCTTGGTTAAAGTTACTTCCAGTTGCAGTTCTGATTAATATACTGATGATCCTCTTGCCATATGACAACCTCTCTCTTGTTGAGATTGAGTGTGCATTCTTGGCAAAGAGTTATATTGTAACTGCTGGTTTGATTTATCTAACCCTAACGGGTGTGTTGCATTTCTGATTGTAATTTGAAAATTGAAAAAAATTGGCTCGAAATATTTCAAAACTCTCAGAGCAAAAGAACTTATGAAATTGCAACCCAAAGCTAAACTCTAAAAGCGAACTACTGAGGGTCCCCATTTGCAATGGGGCGATGTGTGAAATAGGTCACAACACGTCATAAGGAAGCAGCAATTACATCAATATTGCTAATACCTTGGTAAAGGTAGTCGAGGCATTCTTAAGCTCCTTCTATAATTCCCTTTAAAGGAAAGATCCAAATAGATACTTAGGGCCAGCAGATGATTAGAGGTTCAATGAGAATCTGAATCTCATCGTGTGAAATCTAAAGGCGTCGCCTCACAAATATTCAGTCACTTCACACAGACAAGCCATGGGACTAAAAGTCTAACCACAGCCAACAAGGAAAATCTATGCAAGGAAATCGTGATATTATGATAGTCAAAGTTGTTGAATACAAGTCAGAATTAAAATCTGCAACTAATTATTAATGATTTTTGGCATGTTCATGTAAGCAATAAATACTATTATATGGAATGATAATCTGAAAGTATCTCTTGATCTGATTACATATTATGCAATTGTATGATCTGGAAACTCTAATGTGTAATTCTATTAGGTATGAGATATAAATTGATATTGGTTGAAGTTGCTATGGATCTTCAGTTGCAAATGGTTGTTTCTTTTACTTTGCATATCCAAAGTTAAACCATTTCAGATTAACAATGCAAAATTAGTTTGACAAATAACATTGTCAAACTTGGGTAATCGCAATAATCTAGATCCAAAGGTGTTTGGGTTATTACAGTGGTATCAGAGCATGCATGATTATTTATATCAATTGCAGAAGTTTAGAAAATATTCCATTGGGGATATTACAGTGGTATCAGAGTTGTGCATCCTTTCAGCCTGAGAGTAACAATGGAAAGATGTTTCAGTTTTCCCTTTGAGTGACCAGCACTCATCTATGTCAGTGGCAGCTGATAATCAGTCCGGGAAAAATGAAGTCAAATCAGGAACTCATGATAGAGCTTTTGCAAGTCTTTCAAAGTTATCAAAAGAATCTAACAACATTGTTAGAACATCCTGAAATATTAAGACCTCTTTCCGTAAAGGAAAGGAAAGCAAAAACTACGGTAGGAAAGAAAGAAATTGCTTCCTCATAATTTGCAACTTACAAGTGAACCTAAGAAGAGCAAAAATTAGTTGAGAGAACAACGCTGTTTCACATGTCAAGGTGTTTGGACACCTAATCATACATGTGAAAGTCCTGATGAAGATGAACCTATGTTCATAGGTTCACTTCGACAGGATGACGAAATGGATGAAGAAGAATCACTTGTTTATGACTTGCAAGCCACAAGTGATCATGAGGAAAGCTAAAATCCGTCATCATGTGGGAGTCCTAAAGAAGATGAGACCATGATCACAAGCTCACTTCCACCATATGAGAGTTTGGATCAAGAGGAATCACATATTGCACCCTTGAGTCTTCAGGTTCATCACAAAGTGGAAGAGAATGCAAACATGGATTGGCCACTTGCAGATGTTGAAAACATGATACAAAGATATGACAACAATTCTGTTTTTTGCAACAGCAGTCATACTTCCTTGCATCATCATGAGATAGCAGCCATTTCATGTGGGGTTGATGGTATTCTAGAGTCTTCTAATGTTGGTACTAGAGATTTGGGTGTTAAAGATGAATTATGTGTTGTGGATTCATGCCACAAGCATTCTGATTTTGTATATCAGACCTTGGAAGATGTGACCAAGACACAAGTTTTGTGCAAGGGGTGATTACAAGGAGCTAAGAAGGCAAAGTTGTTACCTGCCCAAGCAAGACAGCATCTTCAGGAAATCAAGGAACGCTACAAACATATATATCAAGAAAGACAACAAAGAGAAGCCTATCTTCGATCACTATTTCTTCCAAGGGAAGAAGACATGGAGATGAAGCATAGAACGGATGAGCCTCTTGAGATGAGGAAGCAAGAAGAACGTGCAGATGTGTAATGTCCCCTTCTCAATTGTGATCAATTCAGTTGACCGTTGGCCTATTCCGGAGACCCGTAGGCTACTCGGAGGGTGAAATTAGGGTTTCCTATTTTTGAGGAGGTGGTTGCTTGAAGTTTGAAAATTGGATTGCGGATTCTTTCTAGGTTTTCAGAGAGCTTCGCAGTGGTATGATCCGTTTGGTGTTCTGAGCAACTTCACGAATTTACTATTTTTAGTAAATTCTATTTTTGGCAATGGACTGGTTGGTTTCTGTTCAGTTGGTTCTTGTAGATGTGTTTTTTGTGACCGCAGCAACACAGAATAAAGTTTCCCAACGGATACTCTTGTTGGAAATATTGTCATTGATGTAAGGTATAGACAAGGATGATAAGAAAATTGTCATTAGTATTGAAGTTATTAAACGATGAATAAAAATAAAAATATAGATCAGAAGCATTCAAGTTCATCTAATAAGTTCTCTACAGATCGAAACTTCAAACCAGTCTAAGGTAATTTTTAAAGATATGAAGAATATGATACAGCATCATTATATTTCGAAATTCTTAACAAAGTCATATGCTGTTAAAAGACTTCAGATCGAAACTTCAAATCATTATATTTCGAAATTCTTAACAAAGTCATATGCTGTTAAAAGAACGGACTGATTAATAAATCTAATCTGTGATTTGTTAAAAATTAAAATGGCAAAAACAAGTCAGAAACTAAAAGACGTGTTCTTAATATGTCTTGAAGAAAAATGCGGCTGATCACAAAGGGTGCTAAGACGTCTTTTTAAATAAAAAAAGTCGAAATTATCTTTATCAAAATACAGGTTCATTTCCAGGTTAAATGTTTTTTTTAAAAAAAAGGAGAGGGACGTGTTTTTTTATGATACGACTTCCACCAAAAGTCATTTCCAGGTCAAACGTTTTATTAAACAAAAGGGACGTGTTTTTTATGATACGTCTTTCACCAACAGACAGGTTAATCTCCAAACGGTTCTTTACAAAGGAGATGTGTTCACTTGATGCGGCTTTCATCAAGATTCGATTAAGTGAAATGATTTTTAGTTTGCTTGAAGAGACGTGCCTTTCATGATATGGACGTGTTTTTTCATGATATGGTTTTCACAAAGGCAACGATTTCTTTTGAAGAAATACAACAGATTTATTAAAGCTAAGGACAACGATTTCTTTTACAAGAACTATATCAGATTTATTAAACTAAAGTGATACGATTTCTTGTGAAGAGTTGTAATTAAATATTTTGAAAAAGACATGATAATTTCTGAAGGGATGTATTCAATCTGTTTATTGAAAAGATATTATCACAAACAGATTTAATAGACAGAGCAGAAGTAATCAAAAACAAAATCAAAGTTATTTAGATAAACCTAATTCCATTTTATGAGGAGGTATGTATGAAAAGGTATGATTGGAATTTGAAAAGACAAAGTTGTGTTCTTTCATCAAGAGATGCAGTCTTGAATCAGAGTATATATTCATCATTCATTTCAGACTTGAAGGTGTGGTTGTGTAAATTAAAGACTTGCAATTCAGTCAGATTCCTACCTCCTTGTGTGGGCTGAAGGTGATATCTTGGATCACATAGAGCAGATTGGAGAGTTGGGCTTGTGTATAGAAACCCTAGTTTCCCCCTGATACTGATTCTGACTGAAGTTTTATGTTTTTTTGACGTTTTTGGGTTTTTGCAATTTTTTTGAGTTTTTTGAACAATAAATGAATAGTACGGCTTTTCTAGAAAATAATAATAAATTCTATAAATTTGCTAGATCTTCAATATGCTTAGGAAATACAATGTAGAATGAAGGCGTTCCTTTATTTGCTCAACTGGAATCAATACAAAGAATATCTGATAACTTGCAAAGTAAAAAGAATGATTTTTTTTGAAAACCTGATTTTTCTGATACAGCAATAAATAAGCAACTGAAAGGGTACGGCTGCAATGAATGATGGCTCTCTCCTCCAATCTGAAGATTGCAGATGACTCCCTGAATGTTGACGCCTCCTTTGATGAAAGTTTGAAGCAAATATTAAAGGCGTTTCTCTCAAAAGGAAGAAACACGTCTCTATGTGCAGATACGGCCTAACAGGACAGTACGGCCTGTCAGAAACAGCCTTTAAGAATGTACGGCCTCCTCAAATATTAATATGCAAGTCTCTGTAATAGGGCGCCTTGATGAATGGTAGATATCTGGATGCAAAACACTGAAAAGAACTGAAGATATAAATTTCTCTGAAGCTCTGTAGTTTCCTCTGGATGAGAAAACCTCTGCTGGCAATAGATCAAGTGATATTTCACACCCTCTGAATTGCTTTCCGCTGGAGATGGCTCGTTCCCCAAGGAATTCGAACACGAAACCCTAAAGTCTCTTGCTCAAACAAAACTTGACCAGTTTCAATATCAATAATCTCATAATGGCTCAAAACCCAAGGCAAATCCACTCTTATGCTGAAAAGTGTGATTTCCTTAATAATAGGGTTTTAATAAAATATTCAACTTTTAATCTTTCAATTTCTCCATAGTCTCAGCTAAATATTTTATAATATTTTAATTATCAAACTGGCCCCCTTTCCTGATGATGGGTGCACCCCTCAAGACAAATCACTTAAGTTATAATTTAAAATTATAACTTTATATTATAATCATTAATTAATTAATATTTAATCAATGCAATTAAATATTAATATTTCTCCCATTACTCATCCGATTACTGTTCTGTCTGAAGCTGACGAACTCTGAAGTGATTCTGGATGCCGCCAAAGCCATACTGCTAAAAATAGCAGGGGTCCCACACTGCCTGCCAGGAACTGCTAAAAATAGCAATTCTGCAAAAAGCCTCCGATCGAGCCCAAACTAAAGCCTACTGATCAAACTCTGCCAACTGAAGCTGAGCCAAGCTCCGAAGTGACCCTCTATCCAGTCTATCAGCCTACGAGGGTCGTGTGATAGGCCAATCCTGTACTCCGAGAGATGTCACTGAGAAGGGGACATGACATTGTGCAGATCAGATTGAGGGCAGTCTCACTTCCATCAAGTCAAGGTTTGGTGCCTTGCATTAGGGGTTGGTGCTCCTTGTAGGCAGGTGTCTACTAAATTCTGGAGAGGTCTAGGTGTTCCTTGTGGAAGTTGTTCTACTAAATCATCTCATTGTAAATTTGTAGGTTGGTGCCTACTTGAAAAAGAAATTACTTCAATAAAATTGTGTCAACTTGTGGAAATTGATTCATATCAAAAAGTTGATTGTAATAAAGATTTAAAAGTTTAAGAAATAAAAGTTTGTGATTGATTTACTGATTCACCCCCCCCTCTCAGTAAATCTTTTGTGCTCTTCAACTCTATCCTCTCTTGAACAAAGTATTCAGCATGCTAAGATTGCGAGTGAGTTCATGCTTTCAACTCCAAGGTTCTGATAATGCAATAGAATACCCTCAGTTGGTTCGTTGTGATTTTGTTGGTATCACGAGGGGACTTACACAATTGTTCGGCAGCTGACAGCAGGCGGCAGATTAAGGGTTTCACATGGTTCGAATGATTTGGCAAGTGAGCACAGGTTTCCTAATTCTAACCAGAAATGAACTGAATTTAAAATGAGTGTAGGGATAAGAAGGTTCTAATCTACTCTAAGGTGTGGGGCATAGCGATCAATTCTTGTAGACTTCAATCGAGCCTTGCTTTGCCTCGCTTCGGACAGCTTCCACAAAACTGGTGCAATCTTCAGAGGAGTAGCAAAAGGTGTTCAGATTATAACTCAACATGCGAGTACCATCAAGACGATGCATACAAACACGTGAATCACAATCGAAGTTAAGTTTGAAAAGTAATCCAGTTGACCACACAGGGCGAACCCACCGTCAGCGAGCCCGCTAGTGGTATGGACAAGCGAAGTCTTGCTCAAATCGAGCACAACATTCCACAATTACTAAGTACTTGCATGAAATGAAATCTACTTTACTTTAAGCTACTTCAAGATGCTATGTGAATTGGAAGGATGAAGAAGCCTCAACAACTACTCATAACAAAGAAGAAATCACCATCAATGAAAAATTCATTTATTATGAAAGCATTCACGACAACTTCTTACAAAGTATTCAAAGGGAAGACTTTCCTTCATTTTCAATCTAAACTAAACTATAAAACTATTCTACTTTGTATTCTATCAATTTCTCTCTATTCCTTCTCTGTTATTCTAACTCTAATGAGTACAAATGAGGGGGACTCCCCCTTTTATAGTTGGCCAAGTCCAACGGACGGCTCAAATTACAATCGGCTGGATGGCCCAGATCATGCCACCTTAGCCCTAAACAAGATTCACCCTAAAAACCGCCACTAAGAAGAGTGGGGTAATAAATGAACAATTAATGGCCACCATCTTCTACAAGATCCCTGTTCTGAAACACGTTCACACTGCTCTTGTTCTTGACTGCAGATTTGATCAAACAGCTTCAACTTCTGGTATGGCCTGTACGTTCTCATTTTGAAATTCCAAGACTGCAACCTCATTCTTCCGCTCAACAATGATTTTCTTCTTGATGTTGTTCTTCAACTTAGAAGTACTTGAGGACGAACTTCTTCTCTCCATCCTGAACTTTGAAAATATTTCTTCTTTGTTACTTGATCTGGGCACGTACTAAGTCTCAACACTTAGCCATTTCTTGCAATTTTTCTTCCTTCGAGGTTGGAATGTAATCTTGGAGCACTTGCTTCATCGCTTCAAGTCATCACCGCCTAGTCTCGACGTTCACCCTGCAAAACAAGCAAGGAGAAGGGTATTAGAACACTTCATAGTATGAATTCACTTTACTTACCTAATTTTCATGCTTTAACTTTGAGGTTTTAAGTGATCTCATCATCTAATAGGGTTCATCATTTTCCTCCAGCACAACTTTTGCCTTTAAATTCCTCTTGCCTTAGAATATTTTCACATTATCATTCATCCTCTTTAGGGCGCATCTGGAGACTTGAGCTTCCATTTTCATTCCACAGGCTGAGGCGTTCACTCTGGCTCGAGAAAATTGTTTTCATCAAGAATTTGACCAAAAACCATGTAGTCATTCAATCTCAACTTCATCACTCAAGGCATTCTATCTTCAACAACATCATTTATTCCTTGCCTTAGAAAATTTTTAAATTTTCCCCTTAGAAAATCCACTATTTAAGTGCCCATCAAAATCTTCATCCTGAAGGCCCCGGCGAAGTGTGGAAAACTTTGAAATCCATTCCTCATTAAGAACATCCAGTACCGAGAAGAAAAGTTTCTTCATAACGTGTCGAATTCGTGGGTATACAACGAACGGGTTCGTTTAATTTTTTTCTTGAATTTTGAACCTTAGAAAAATAATTCTCAACAAATTTATTTCATTTCCTCATCCCTGTGAGTACTTTGTTGCTCTGACTTGAAAACTTTTAATCACCCCAGCAATGTTGACATCCTATGATTTCTCCACTGGCAATTGATTCATGCTTCAGGAAAATTTCACTTCTCCACCAGACTTGGGCATTTTTCCTAAGGAAGAAAAATTTTGTGCCTTAGAAAAATTTAAATCACTTAGCATTTTGAATTTTTTGCCTTAGAAAATTTTCAATTTTATCTTCAATCATCTTGTCTGTGGTGAGGAATTTTATTAACTCCCTTAGAAAAATTGTCTTGAAAGCACATATCATGGAAGATGTTTAATTTCAACGCCCAACATGTTTTATTCACATCACTCCATAGGCTTAATATTCCCAACGCCTTAGCAATATTCTCCACCTCTACTTGGCATTTTCAACGCCTTACTCATTTTATGTCACCACCTTTACTTTACCATTTGGGCGCATTTCACACTTGATGAAGGATTAACATCTTAACATCTTTGACCTCTTGACTTTCTATCTCATGTTTGAGCGCATTTCACATGTCATGAAGGATGAAATATTCAACGCCACCCTTGACTTTTTCTTCTTCTTGGTGCATTTGAGAGGGTGAGAGGGATTTTAAATTTTCAGCGCCCAACATGTGACCCTTGAGCTCCCTTGTTTTTGTCCTTACATGCCCTCATTTCAGCGCATTTGAGCATAGGAGGAGGATGAAACTTTTCCAACGCCTTTTGACTTGTTGACTTCTCCTTTAGCTTGAGCGCATTTCCTAGGGTGAGGTGGATTTTAAAATTTTGTCTTCTTCCTTGTTCTTGCATGGGCGCATATTATACTTGCTAGAGGATGGGCGCATTTTGCCATAGGAGGAGGATGAATTTTGATACTTAGAATTTTTCATGGCATGCAATACCTTGAGGGCGCATATCATGTGGGGAGGTGGATGAAACACTCAATGCCTTTGCCTTTGACCATTAACTTCCTTGTAGCATGGGCGCATTTTGCCTATAGTGAGGGATGAAGCTTAACACTTAGCAATTTTTTTTTTTTTTGCTTGACTTGAGGTGAGGGCGCAAATGACAGGTGGTGAAGGATATCTTCATTACTTAGAAAATTTTTCTCTGACTTCTCTACCAACTTGGGCGCATTTGGAGGTGGCAGGAGGATGAACTCATTTCATAGAATATTTTTCAATCATCTTGAAGGCAAGTTGGGCGCATTTTCAAGGTCCTGCAGGATGTTCAACATTTTGCATCTTTCTCAAGGTCTCTAGCTGAAGTGGGCGCATTTGGAAGGTGCTGGAGGATGAAACACTTAGCCATTTTTTTATCTCATGCCAGCTTCTCCATTCATGCTATTTATAGTAAGTCCCTCAATTTTCACACTTCTGAATCTCAGATCAATTTGAAATTTTAAACACAGGAGACCTATGACCTTGTTTGCCTGTTCACACTGCCATCTCGAACTGACCTGCTATTTTTGGCATGTTTCTAAAGGTGGTTTACTACTTATAGTCACTGGCTGTTTCTGAGACTTCCCCAACTCCGTTTGTCTTGAAATTCGAATGACATGCTCCTCATCGGGTGACTTGCCCGTTCACACTGGCACCTACTGCTGATTTACTATTTTTAGCCAGTTTCTGGAACGACTTACTATAAATAGTAAGTGCTCCAAATGCCTTCAAATTTTACCGGTGGATAGCTTGAAAGATGCTGAACGCAGTGGGATACACCGGTTTTCAGAAATTCTGACTTTATACCCCTCCTTTTGGGTCCCGAAGCTGGAAACCCTATTGGTCTTGCATGCATATCAAATGACCTCCATTTAACCTCGTTTCTGTTGCATTCTATTTTGTTCGTGATTTTGATGCGCTGGGAAGTGGCGGTCATAGTGCATCTGCTAAAAATAGTAAGTTGTTGAAGAAGTGATTATCCTGCTTTGCATGTCACACCACTGCGTAGCTCTCGAAAAACCCATAAGGAATATGCAGACATGCAAAGGAAACCCTGACATGCAAACCCTAAAAATAGCCTTTGAAGGCTGAACTCTGAAAGTCGTTATCTCACTTTGCATGTTATACCATCGTGAAGGTCTCTGAAAACCCAGAAAGAAAATGCAAACATGCACTGAAAAACTCTGCATATAAACCCTGAAATTTGCTTTGGAAGCCGAACTGCTAAAAATAGTAAGTTGTCCGTTCACACTCAAATTTTCCCAGTGAGCAGCTTGACGTGTTTTGGATGCAATGTAACTGTAGAAACTTCCAGAATGCTGAAGGAACGCTCTGAATTGCACACTTACTAAAAATAGTAAGTTGCCAGAATTTGATGAAATTTTGATGAGGGCGTAGTGGAAGCATACTGACATCAATGTTAAGCTCTGCTTTTAATTTATTCACTTCATTTGATTTTGGATTGACCAGGAAAGTACAAACCCTAATTCTATGGACTTGGCCAAATTTCATGTTGAAGCTTGATGACGGACACATCCCCGGAGAGGCAGATAGCAGAAAGAGAGAACAGAGAGAAAAACAAAGCCAAAAGACGCGGAACGAAGCAAAAATTAGGGGTCCCCATTTTGAATGGGGTGATGTGTGAAAAGGTCACAGCAGTTCTCTTCTTCAAGCGATTCAATTGGTATTGATGTTTCTGGCTTTTTGAGGCATTTTCATGGAGAGATAAGTTATTTTCATATTATAATGTTATATTTTAATATTATAACCCCTTGGCCTAGCATTATAACTTTATGTTGTTTAAAAAAAGGGGACATTATGGGTGAATGCCTCATGAGGAGAAGTTTAAATATTTCAAAGGTTCAAAAATGCTAAGGGAGAATTGGACGCCAACCTTGAAGGGAAGATTATTTTAAAGAAAAAAAAAAGTTAATGTTATTACTTCTTGAAAGTGGACGCCACCTTGGAGGAAATGAGTCAACTCAAATTTGAATTTGTAATGTCCCCTTCCTAGGCAGTACAATTATGTCTGAGGTTAGCCTATCATTCAGATCCTCGTAGGCTGGCAGAAGTGTTTAGACGATCACTTGAGGTAGTTATCCAGCATTGGGAACACCACTCCAGCAGTTGATTCAAGTTTGGGCTTCTGCGGACACTTACAAAGTGATTTAGAGGTACTTACTATTTATAGTAAGTCAAGCAGGCAAGAGTTGCTATTTTTGGCAAGGCACCTGATTCAACTGGTTAGCTCAGTATCGACCCGGTTTGATGATTTGTTGAACAAACAGGGATTATTACAAGCATTTAATAATAATTAAAGAAATTATTAATTTGACTTTATAATATAAAGTCATTTTAATGAAATATTAAAAGTTATTATTGTTGTGACCTTTTCACACATCGCCCCATTCAAGATGGGGACCCCCTAAATTTTTTTTGCTCCGTTCCAGTCTTTTGGCTTGGGTTTTTTCTCTCTCTCCCGCTCTGTCTCTTTTCTGATGTCCGCCTTTCGAGGGGTTGCGCCCGTCAGTGAATTTAAGTGTGAAATTGACCAAGTCTAAAATTAGGGTTTCATCATTTCTGGTCAGTCCAAGGTCAAGTAAGGTGAATAACTTGAAATTTGAGACTAACATTGTTGTTAGTATGCTTCCAGCAGGTTCTCATCAGGTTTTCATCGAATTCCAAGGTACTTACTATTTTTAGTAAGTGCACAATTCAGGGCAATTTGTCAGCTATTTTGAGATTCCAACAGTCACACTGCGTTCAGAGTGTATCAGACTCCTCTCGTGCAAAATTTGAGAAAAAAGGGACAACTTACTATATTTAGCAGTCCAACTTCCGGGGCAAATTTCGGGTTCAGATGCAGAGTTTTTCTTTGCATGTCTGGATATTCCTTCTGGGTTTTCGAGACCTTCGCGATGATATAACATGCAAGACGATATGACCACTTTCAAGATTCACCTTCCGAGGCTATTTTAGGGTTTGCATGTCAAGGTTTCTTTTGCATGTCGGGTGATTCCTGATGGGTTTTCCGAGAGCTTCGCGATGGTGTGACATGCAAACGAGGATTCTCACTCAGTAAGGAACTTGCTATTTTTAGCAGGTATGTCCTGGCAGCCGCCTCCCAGCAGTTCAGATTCACGAGCTGATCGCAGTGCCGCAGAAACAAAGGCAAACAAAGTTCATTTGGTATGCATGCGAAGCGAATTAGGGTTTCCAACTTTGGAGCCTAAAAATAGGCGTAAAAAGTCAAAATTTTCAAAAACCGGTGTAAACCACCACGATCAGCGTCCTTCAGGCCATCCGCTGGTAAAATTTCAAGTCGATCAGAGCACTTACTATTTATAGTAAGTCAGATTGGAAACTGGCTAAAAATAGTAAATTGAGCGCATGCGTTAGTGTCAGCCAACAGGTCACGTGGTGAGGAGCGCCTCATTAAAATTTCAACTCGATCGGAGCAATAGAACTATCAGAAACATGAGGTTACTATTTATAGTAAACCACCTTCAAAAACATGCTAAAAATAGCAAGTCAGCTAAAAATGGCAGTGTAGACAGGACAATGAGGTTATAAGGATGCAGTACGCAAAATTTCAAGCCATTCTGAGCTTCAGAGACGCAAATTCAGAGGGCTTACTATAAATAGCAGGGTATGAAATACTGGCAAGGAACGAGAAAATTTGTCTAAGTCTGGAACTTCATCCAGCAGGCCTAGTGAAATGCGCCCAGGTGAGTGAGCAAGTTCAAGAAAATGCTAAGTATGAAGTTCGTCCTGCTCAAGGGGCAAAATGCACCCAAGATGAAGAAGTCAAGGAAAGTCAACGAAGTTTCATCCTGCTGCTAGGCCAAAATGCGCCCAACTTGAAGAGGGAAAAGTTGAAAAATTTTCTAAGTGAAGAAAATCCGCCTCACCCCTCAAAATGCGCCCAAGATGCAAGTTTATCTTGTACACAAGGCAAAATGCGCCCAAAGGAAAAGAGAGTCAACAAGTCAACATGTTTCGTCCTCCTCCATAGGCAAAATGCGCCCAAACTTGTGCATGTCAAGACGAAAATAGAGAAGATGAAGGGTCACAAGGGACGTGGTAGCAAGTTTATCCTTCTCCTACATAGAAATGCGCCCATGTTTGGATGTGAAAAGTGATTAAAGGTGGTAAATGGGATGAAAGTTTTGCCAAAGCGTGGTAAACTAGGTAAAAGATAGGCGTTATCCTCCATCAAGCTTAAAATGAGCCCAAGGTGGTGGGTGTTAGAAAATTATTCTAAGGCGTTGAGAGTGATGTGTGTGTTAGAAAATATTCCAAGGTGGTGGAAGTAAAGTGCTAAGTATGCGCCTAGGGGTGAAGTGTGAAGTGTGAAAACAAAATTGCTAAGGCGTGATTTTTCCTTAAGTGTGCTAGGTGCCTCAAGTAGAAATAAAATATTTTCTAAGTGTTGGAGAACTCCTCTAAGGCGTTGGAATTTTTTTTAAGGTGTGAAGTGTTTGCAAATGAAGTGAGAAATAAGGTGTGCTAGGCGAATAAATTTTTCTCTAAGTGAAGATGATACTTCTCTCGCTGGCAGATGATCAAATTATTTTCTAAGGGAAATTTTTCAAAATGCAAGATGATTGAAATATTTTCTAAGGCAAATTATTTTCCCTTGGAAAATACACCTAGAGCTCAAAGTAATGAAGTTTTCCGAAGCACGAGCCAATTTTCTCAGCAGTAGAGTCAGAGGTGAATGATATTGCACAGATGAATTCAAGTTCTTCAGTTTGGAGCAACACAGGATGATCGCAGGCGAAGAATCAATTTAAAATGGTGAAAATAATATTTTTCTAAGGTTCAAAATTAAAAAATTGAATGAACCCGTTCGTTGGGTACCCATGAATTTGAAGCATTCTGAAGAAAATTTTCTTCTGGGTACTGAACATTTGCAATGGTGGATGGATTTCCAAGTCTTTCAAACTTCGCCGACACTTTTTCAGTGAAGAATTTAATCAGTGCTCAAATTGTGAATTTTCCTAAGGGAAAATTTAAAATTTTCTAAGGCAAATTTGAATAAAATATGCTTTCAAGATGAATTTTCTTCGAATGATGAATCTGAGGTCAGTTGCTTAGATAATTTTGATCAAATTCTTCAAGGATGGATTTTTCAGAGCAGAAGAGAGTTAAAATTCAAATTCCAGTAATAGAGCTCCGGCTGGTGAGTAAAAAAATGATGAATTTAAATTAAATTTTTCGAAAAGGAATTCAAAGGCGCCGGTCAAAGTCAAGTTTCTAGAAAAACAAGATTCCCGACGACTGGAGACAAGTGTCAGAGATACCAGAGAGGGAAAATTCGAATTCTTGAAGTGGAGTAGTGGAGTTTAATGGCACTGGCTAAAATTAACTTCTTCTAGAATTTGAATTTTAGCTATAAAATGAGCAAGTTTCTTACTTGTTTTCACAGCTGAGGAAGGCGAATTTGCTCTAAGTAAGGCATTGCAGTGAAGAGTTCAAAGTTTTTGCTGAGATTGCTGAGACTAGTTGAGGGAGACGCCTTGACAAAGTGTCATTGCTGAAGTGAAGAAAGGACGCACTTGCAAGTTGCTTAGTATCCAAATCTGCATTTGAAGAGGTACGCCTTAAGTTGCTTGTGCTGAGAGTTGAAGGAAGGACGTCAAGTAAGTTGCTGAGAAGTACGCCCTTGCTGGTCAAAAGAAGTTTTTGCTGAAGTCCAGAGTTGCTTGTGCTAGAGGTACGACTTTGCCAGTTTAGTTCATTGCTGAAGTTGAAGTTGCCAGTTGAAGGAAGACGCCTTGAAGTAAAGTAAGTTGCTGAAAGTTTTCAAAGTGTGAGATTGCTGATTGCTAATACGAAGTCATGGAAGTTCAAATTGCTGATTAAGAGTAAAGTGCTGAAGGCTGAAGTCTACTTAGAAATCTGTTCTAAGTATTGGAATTCAAGAAAGGAAGCTGAGGTTTGCAAACAAGAAAGTTATTGCAGCTTCTAAAGTCGACTGCAGCCCCTATGCAAAGTCTTAATTTATTTTTATAAATTAAATTGCTGATTAATGTCATTGTTTGCAGATGGCTGAGGCGAGGACAACTGGAAAAGACAATGGTGCCTCCAGGCAAGCTGTGATAAAGAAGCTGAGCAAAACATTCATGCCAGACTCGAAGTTTATTTCAAAGCTGGGCAAGTTCACGGACACTAACTTGGGCTCCGTCAACCTGGAGGCGTTCAAGAACAGAATGTTTGGAATTGGGAGTCATCAGCCTTCAATTACTTCCCACAATATCATTCGAAGCGGGTTGTATGCAGCTGCTGGTTTTCCACCAGCCATCCAATGCTCGGAGCTGATAATGGAGTGCGCCAATTACTATGAGAAGGATCATCGGTCAATCATGTCACCAGATGGCCAAGTACTTGCTAATCTTACTCTGGCAGCCATCGGTGAAGCTTTGGGGATCCCGATGCGCAAGAGCATGATTTATAAATCCAGAGAACGGGCGGAGCGGATGTATGCTGCTTTTGAGCGATGCATGGAGACAATTAATGCTCAATGGATGACCACTCCTAAGCCTTCTCGTACGAAGCTGCCCAAGCAGATCATAGCGGATGATTTGAAGCAGGAATACTGTGACCTCATTATGATGTTGAGTCGGGTCGGTGGCTGTGCACAGTCCTTCATTTTTGAACCTTGGATGTTTTACTACATCAACCTGGTGCTAGAAGGAAAAGATTATGTCAATTGGGCAGAGATGATCAGCGACAACATACATGAGCAGCCCCTGAGTTTGAGGAGAACAAAGACATTTTACATGAGCTCCTACATGATCTACATGTTGGCACGGATGACGAAGTACAGGGGGATCTATTACAAGGAACCTATTGGTTGTGGCTCCCACCAGTTTAAAATATATGATGCCTGTCCACAGTTGCATCTGGCAAGCACAACCCACTACTCGCGTGTCAATGATGCCTTCACCATGTATATCACGAGGCTGCTTCAGGAGCGGTTACATCATAGAATCTCGAGGGATGCCCAAGAACTAATTGAGAGGTATGGGTGTTGGTTTGTACAATTTCCGAGATTCTCTTATGTTAGGCTGCAAGGTTTCTCATCATACCCTTATAGGCTGCCTAAGTACCCAACAGATACAATATTGATGCTAGAGATATCTAGACAGTTGCTAGCCTTTGACAAAATTCAAAAGAAGAAGAAAAAGGGAGGAGTAGAATTTCCAATTGTAATGGGCAACTCAGATGAGGTGTGTCCTTCGATACAGGCAGCTAGAGAAGTTGAAAGTGAACTCCAGTTTTATCATTTTTCATATCATACAAGTCGACAACACTATGACCCGCATCATAACATCAAGTGGGTGTTGTCGGAGGAGTTCAAACATAAGGCCACCATAGAGGATTATTGGGCTGATGCAGTTGATGAAATAGAAGTAAGGAAGAGAATGTTCTCTCGGTTGCCTATTACTCTGATCAGGGAGTGTGAAGTTGTGCCGGTTCTAGACCAGGTGAATGAGGATATGGATGTTGTTCATCCAGATTACGCAGCTGTTAGAGATACTCCACTTCCGCCTCCCGATTGGTCAGAGCCCGAGGTTGTAGATTTGAATAGTCTCTCTATCCCGGTCCTGACGTTCACCAGGGCATGGGTTGATAGGCGTGTAAGCAGATTGAAGAGTAGGTCAATTGCCTTGACTTACAATATGATGGGAGATCACAGGTCGCCCACCACTGGCAGAAAGAAACAGATCACAAGAGGTCCAGAGTCCAGAAAGAAGGAAATAGTTCGGCCAGAGCCTCCGCGAGTAACAGTGGCAACACCCTTGGAGACACGCTCTCCAAGTATACAGGAGGTGTCCTTGTTTGCTGATCAGAGGATTGCAGTGAATCAGGTACCGGTAGTACAGGATGATATTCAGCCTCCACGGAGGGAGTCGATTGGCCAGAGTGCCAACGTACCTGTTAGAATTGATCAGCAGGATGATGAGGGGACTATTACTGACCCTCAGTTTCAGCAGGAGATAGAGGCGGCCATGAACGATGGTGATGATGATGATATAGTGTCAGGTGATACTCAGCCACTTGAGGACGATGAGCCTCGCCAGAATGATGAGGAAGTTGAGCAGGTTAGAGAGGTCGAGGCACAGGAGCAGCAGCCCTTCGATATACAGTATGATGTGCCCGATTGGCTTAGGGATAGAATGAGAAGAAGCCCCAGTGAGGAGCTTGATCCAGCGGTTGAGATGTAGGAGTTTTTAAACAGGATCAGTGCACCTCCACCGAAGAAGAAGGCAAAGAAATTTTTGAAGATTTCCACTGAGGAGGATGGCTCTCGTACCCTTCACGTAGCTGTCCCACGAGTTGAGTGTGACCGGAATGAAGCAGTTCCTGAAAATTATGTGGTCACCACTCTGGACTTGGGACGCCCTACTGGTGCACAGATTGTTGAGGAGTGTGATAACTCCTTCCTTGCCCTCAAGGATAGGTTATTCAAGAAGGAAGGAAAATATAAGAAGTTGAAACGAGAACACAAGGCGTTAATTGCATATGTTCAGCAGTTGTCTCGTTCTCGAGGGCAGGATGTACCAGTGATAGAGCCTCCGGCAAATATTCCTAGAGAGTTGATTAGCGGCTTGGTAGAGTTGGGAAGAATGGCACAGGAGGCAGATAAATGGGTCACAGGAGTTCGTGCTGAGACAGAGAAATTTATGGAGGACCTTGCTTCTGCCTTTCAGCAGGCCTCTACTATTTTGACACGGATGGATGCGGTGGATCATGCTTGGGGCGATGCCTCTATCTATCAGAGTAAGGTGATCCAGCGCCTTGAGGTATTGAGGCATGTGCCATTGCAGTTGTTGATTGATGGGGGTGTCATTCAGGCGAATGACCGATATGACTTCTCTAGATGGTATTCTTCGGCTATCACAGGGCGTGGTTTCTTCGATGCGGCACAGGCAGATTCAGCCAGAGTACATAAGGCTATGGCCAACATTATAGATGGAGTTCAGAATACCTTTGAGGCTATATTTGCTAGGCGGCTGAATCCAGATGAAGTTAATTTTGATAATTTGAGGGGTTTGGTCTTCTTGCAGATGTTAAGACCTTTGTACAGGATGATTTCGAGAATACTGCTACTTTCTCCACTTTGATCGAACCGCAGGACTCCTTAGGCTTGGAAGGAAATCTTGTACAAGGCACGAGCATTGATCACGGTGTTAGAGTTTCAGTTAGATTGTGTTCCACCTATTTCAGTTCATGAGGTTGAGGCGTACTTGGCGATTTGTTGAGTTGGCAGTCAGAGAGAAGGCCAATGGGAACACACTACTGGACGAGGATCTTCTAGAAGACTGAATATGGAGCATTTATTACCTTTTACTATTTATGAGAGTGAGTGGGAATCTTTGATTCATTTAATGTACCACTCCCTATTCTGGCAGTTTTTAGGGTTAGGGCTGAGGTGGCACGATTCTGGCCACTCTATTGATTGTAACCCTAGCCATCTTTTGGGACTTGGCTAGCTATAAAAGGGGGAGTCCCCCTCATTTGTAAGACATTAGATTAGACATTGGAATAGTAGACAGTAGACGTTGAGAGAGCATTAGCATTAGAGCTAGATAGTGTAGCATTGTAGAGCATTTTTGCATAATTTGGAGAAGAAAGAAAGTTTTCCCTTTGAAAACTTTTGGGAGATTGTTGTGTAACACTTTTCTTGATAATAGATCTTTTCATTGATGATGGAATTCATCTTGTCATGAATTGCTAGCAAGGTCTCTTCTTCCTTTCATATCCAAGTAGCTTAATTTCATGCAAGTAGTTTACTTTGGTGTGTGGTGTTTTATTGAGATAGCTTCGCTTAAATTCCATACCACTAGCGGTTTGTTGATGACAAGTTCGCCTTGTGTGGTCGACTGGAGATTATTTTGTGTTTAATTTCAATTGTGATTTGTATGCTTATATGCGTCGTTGTGATGGTGTATGCATGTTAAGTCATAATTTGAACATCTTTTGCTACTTCCCTTGAAGATTGCACCGATTTTACTGAGGTAGTCCGACGTGAGGCTAGGTGAAATCTGGTTGAAGTCTATTGAAACGAAGCCCCACATATCCTGCATTTAGAATAGAATATAAGTTTCTTAGGCCTTATACCCTTTTACTTTCCGCACATTTCTGATTAGTTTTAGGAGAATAAGCTAAATTGCCAAATCCTACGCACAAAATCCCCTTCAAAATCATACCAACTGCTAACTGCAAGAAGTCTGAACAATTGTGTAAGTCCCCTCGTAAGAACACAGCAAATACACATCAACCGAACTAGGTCTATTCGCATTAAAGGAACCTTGGAGTTGAACATGTGATCTATCTCGCAATCTTAGCACACGGAATACTTTTATCAAGACAGAATGGAGTAGCCCTAAATTATTTTGTTCTACTGTTTGGTGCGGTCACAAAAACCACGTCAACAATTATTAAAATGGCAAATTATAAAGTATTTTTAATACTTTATACTGAAGGGGAAAATTTAATATTTAATGAGTTTAATATTCATTAAATAAAAAGGACGCCATTATTTAATTATATTGCCTAAGTCAAAGAAGAGGCGAATTTATATTATTAAATGCATTTTAATTGATTTTTGAGAAAAGGGTTGAATTCTTGAGAAGCTTATATATTCTACCAAAGGCAAATCGAACTAATCATGTGATTATTCTAATTTGCCATTATTCTTCTCTCGGAGAGCATTGGGGTTTGAGAAACCAGGGTTTCTGCAGATCAACGGGTTTTGAAGAACGATCCCTATTCAAAATCTGACATACTGAGACTATGAAATATCAGTTGAAGATTGTCAACAGGGTAACTTCATCCAGAGGTTGCATTTGTGATTACAGAGATAGTTTCAGAAGGGCTTGAGAAGAGTTTATCTACCAGACATCAGGGGCGACTTGATTGCAGATCATTGTCAGTTGTTTGATTTTCCATATTTCTCAGTCGTACTTCTTACTTGCTGCTAAAGCCGTACTGTACCATCAAATTGGCATGTGAAGGAAGAAAGTGAAACGCCTTGATTCTTGGGTGTTTGTCTTCTCCAGACTTGGCGCCTATCTATCCAGTGGTGTTTGGCATTATTTCGATTGGGGAAAAAGGATTGCACTTTCATGTATTTTGACCTTCTTCAATCTATGCGCCTGGCTGCAATAAAATCAGGTTCTTTTAATTGATTTCCAGCTGCCTTTTAATTTGCATGTATTACCTGTCATATTTTAATGATTAGATTTGAATAAGGACAGTATTCCCAGAGCAAAAGACTTAGATTCATTGTTGTTCTGGCATTTTACCAATTTTATTGTATTTATTTTCAAAATCGCACTTTCTCTTATTTATTCAAAAACCCTCAAAAAAAAAATCAAAAACTACAAAACAAAACAAAAACACATTTTCAGTCAGAGGATTTGGGTTGAGAGACACCTGGTCTCTTACAGAATTCCCTTGACTTCTAGTTTTGGCGCACTTTCTAGAAACTTCTAGAGATGCTCTTCAAGCTTATAAAAGGAGACCTCTTCCCTTCATTTGGATATCTCATATTTTTCAATAAAGTTATGCTGCCAAAATGGTGACAGATTTGCTTCGAGGAAAGCACACCTCCTAGCTTGGCTCATCTTCTAGCTTGGCTCATCTTCTTGCTTGAAAGATAGCAACTAGTTGAGAGGTTGATTGTAGTTGAGTTTGTTTCAACATTGCATTTGAGTTCCTAGCATCTTAGCTCAGTTCTTTGCATTTTTAGACATATTTTGGAGTTGTTGAATATCATAGCTGATTGTAAGAATTGCTCATATCTCATGAAATAAAAATATTATCGTTCTGGGTGTTTTTCCTTTGTTCTTCTCAGCCTGGGGCGACCCCTTCCTAGAAGTTTCAGATTTTATTTTGCTGTCTTAGATTTTATCTTGCAAAAATCGCCCTTCTCTGGGCCGTACTATTCTGGTCTGCCTGGCAAGTGTTTAGAAAAAAAAACACTTCAATTTGTCAGTTGTTTCTTAGTCTAGTCTTCATTGTCATCATCCTAGCATTCGTTTGCATCAAGTCTCATGTCATTCTGGCAAGTATTGAGTGAGTTGTGAGTATTTTAGTGAGTTCTAGTGATGCTGGTTACTTCATTTCAGTTGCTGGTCTGTCATATCAGTCTTAGATAAATGCAGATTTGTGAGGAGTTTGAGTCTAGAGAGTCTTGTTAAGCATTGAGGAAATCATATTTAGAATTGCAGCATTGGAGGACTTCTAATAATGAGTTTTGGCAAGAAATCTATCATATTGTAAGCTGATTAGTAGTACTATCAGCAATTCTCCTATCTCTCTTTCACTTACCTTATTGTACTTCCCGCTAAATAAGTGGAAGAGGCTGGCCTGCCACCTATTTGCTTTCAGTTAGTAGTTTTAGGGACCCTCTGACCATATGCTCGCCATCTCTCAACGCCATCTTGGTTAGAGTTACTACAGCTCATCTTGCATAATATCCTTTGACCATATGCTCGTCTGCCCTAGACGCATTCTTGGTTAGAGTTCCCCTTCAGTTCTGCATTTGCATCAGATCCTCTGACCATATGCTCACACCTTGCCCAACATCGGGATCCTGCTGTACATCCTTGGTTAGAGTTACTTCCGCATCGTTTTGGTTTTAGAGCTAACCTTAACGGGTGCATGTTGATTGTAATTGTAATTGGAAAAACAAAACAAAAATTGGTCCGGCTCATTACAAGATGTGCGTGAACAAGAGAAGAGGTATGATTCAGAAAATTCTATTTGTGTACCTAATTTACATCTTGAGTCTCATGAAATACCTCTAGTTGAGAGCCCATTCAAAACAAGGTCAAGGGGCCAGGTTGAGGGGGTGAGCTCCCACCACTAGGCCCAAATTCAAGCATTTGAGGCCACATGGGGACCTTCATGGCACATGCCATTTTTATAATTTAATTGTTTATAACCAACCATCAAAAAATCCATTCAATCACTCAACAATCAACACACACCATTAAGCATCTAATGTTGAACATGAAAATAAATAAATATTAAGTCAGGAACATTTTTACAAACACGACACTTTTCCTTAATTAGGCTAGTCTTTGCAAAAACTCGCCAAGTTTGTGCTGTAAACTCGGTGAGTCTCATCCTTCCACTAACGCAGCCCACAAGTTACTAGGCAAGAAAACTAGCAATTCCAGCAAGAACTCACCAAGTTTCAAAACTATCATCAGGCCTTCTAATATTGGGTTGCTCATAGTATATTTTTCCTCACAAAAGATGTAGGTGGGTTTTTCGAAAAATATCCCTAAGCCATCAACATCTAAGCAGCACAATCATTTCACCTCAATGGAGTTCTAGCTAGTTCTACCTCACTTACTATTGCGTAAAACAAACACCATATATATGCCAATTTTAAATCAAGTTTAATATGCCCAGGGGTGAATATTCCCAAAGTTGTTAGGACCATTCAAATAGACAATATCATTCCCAGAAATAATTGCAATCAACTATTACCAAACCAAGTTATCTATCGATACATGTGAACATGTTGGAGGTCATTGCAACAAAATTCATAACACCAATATTTTGAATATCAATAAAACTGTTACATGAATAAATAAGTTAAGTATAAGTAAAAGTTTATTTAAGGATCTTAAAAGTAACTACAAGTTTTTAATGGGCATACAAAATGCCTTCTGATATTTTCCAAGTGATTTTAAGGGAGATGGAAGGGAAAATTCACACCTTGCCTAGAAGTAAAGGCAGCAAGAGGGTCATAATCAAGCTCTCAAACAACTGCCTTGCAGGAACTGAAACGCCAACTCCTTGAGCAACTAATTTTGAGAGCATGAAAGGAACCTGAATTTCAAAAAAGGTATTAAATAAACCAAATTAATATGCTTGAAAGCAAAAAAAATGCTATTATTAAAAGTAAAGTTTGTTGTGGACTAATATATCTTGGCAATTCCTTCTATTCACAAATGCTTACAAATTAAATTGATTTTGACATTTCAATTATGTTCTATTATAAACATAATTTGATGAACAATTCAGCGCACATGTGATGTTAATCTGGTTTCTATGTCCTTTGTAAATATTTTCAAATATCAATACTAGAAGGGTTTTGTGTTGTAAAACAGATAATCTTATATTATAACTAAAATAATTCAAATTATAAAAGTTGAAACTAAACAGTTATTTATGTTGTCAAAATATGGAAAAAGCATCTGTATACTATGATATAAATAAAAGGAAATTAATATGCCAATAGAAGATGAAATTTTCTTTCAACAATATAGCAAGAATTTCAATAATTCAGTTTCAATCACATTCATTTTATTAGAATTTCTAAATTGATTAGTTTTAGCTACACATTGCTATTGTTAGCATTTTAATTTGTCCCTTTCAAGGCAACTCAAAATGGAACAACATATAAGGATGAAACTTTCTTTGACTTAGAAGGGCGAGCTCTTTGGTTTTCAATATGCGGTACCAAAAAAATCCAAAACGAACATATTCACGGGTGTTTTATGACCGCACCAATACAAAATAAAGTTTCCCAACAGTTACTCTATCCTCTCTTGATGCTAAGATTGCTAGAAAGATCATGCATTCAACTCCAAGGTTCCTTCATGCAGTGGATAGTCTCAGTTGGCATGATGTGAGTTGTTGGTATCTCAAGGGGGACTTACGTAATTGTTCAACTGAAGATCGAAGGGAAAGGGATTTTCACAAGACTTCGAAGGATTTGCCAATGAAGCACAGATTTCCTAAACTGACCAGAAAAAGCACGGAATTTGAATGGTTGCAGGGATTAGAAAAGCTATGGTCTATCCTAAGCGCGAGACATGGAGATCAATTCTTGCAATCTTCAACCAAGCGCTACTTCGCCTCACTTCGGACAAAATCCACAGAACCGGCGCAATCTTCAAAGGAGGTAACTAGAGATGTTCAGATCACGATTCAACATGCAGATACCATCACAACGACGCATACCAACATATAAGTTGTAATTGAAGTTGAGTCCACAATATTCCAGTTGACCACGCAAGGCGAACCCACGGTCAATGAGCCCGCTAGTGGTATGGATAAACGAAGTCCACAACTACCATCTACTTGCATGAAATGAAATCTATTTTACTCTAAGTTTTACTTTAAGATTTTATGCGAATTGGAAGGACGAAAAAGCCTCGCTAGCTACTCACAACAAAAGATGGAATCACAAGCAATGATAACTCTTTTTATTATGAGAGTGTTCACAACAACTTCTTACAAAGCATTCAAATTGAAAACTTTCCTTCCTCCTCAATCTAAGCTATTTGCCTCTCTATGCTCTATCTCTCAACACTATGATCTAACTCTAATAATCTACAAATGAAGGGAGATGCCCCTTTTATAGATGGCCAAATCCAATAGACGGCTCAGATTCAATTACAATGAAGGGCTCAGATTGAGCCACATATGCCCTGATCAAGATTCTTCCCTAAAAACCACCACAAAGAGGAGTGGGGTAATAAATGAGCAAAAGATTCTCCACTCTCTCCCTTTGACCACTATAGGCAATTAATTCCCACCATATTCCAGAAGATTCTCGTCCAGAGACGCGTTCCCACTGTTCTTCTCCTTGACTGCAAACTCTATGAATCTGGCCAACATAGCTTCAACCGGCATGGCAGGAACGTTCTCAATCTGAAACTCCAAGACTGCAACTTCTTTCTCCTGCTCGATGATGATTTTCTTCCTTGATGCCATTGTATTTTAGGTTGGGCAAACGGCAAAGTATGTCAAAAAACACTCTCTGGGGCAAATGTCGGGGAAGGACTTCACACTTGAGAAGAATTCCTCTACTTTGTCCTTCAATCCATCCTGTTGTCATTCTGTAACGCCTGGGCCCTCATCTTTTCCTCCATCCTGATCTTGAAGGATTCTCTTGTCTTGGACTCAATCATTTCTTCCTTGCCCCCTGCCTCCTCGAGTCGGGTGCATATTGGGTCTTCGAGGAGAAATTTCAACACTTAGCCATTTCTTCCAACATCTCCCTTCATGGTTTAGGTGCAAATGAGAGATCATGGAGGAGTTTGAAACATGTAACTTTATCCTCTTCCAAGGATGTGATGTTGTCCTGGAGTATTTGCTCCATCACCCCAAGTCATCATGCTTTCGCTCCGATGTTCACCCTGCAAACAAAAAGAAAAGCATCAAAACACCTATAGCATAAATCCACTTCACTTACCTAATTTCCATGTTTTGATTTCCAAGGTCTGATTGATCTCTAGATCTGATAGAGTTCATCATTTTTCTCTACCAAACATTGCCTTCTTCATAACTTTTCATCATGGGTGCGTTTAACATTTGTGCTTCATATTTCAATGCCTTGGACAAATTTCATCTTGTGCCTTATTCCTTAGGTGCATTTGAGATACTTGAGTGCTAAGTGTATTTCCACCTTGTGTGCTTGGTGTTTCACTTAGGGGCGCATTTAGAAGGCTCTTGCTTCATTACCTTCCTTAGAAAAATTCTTTCAAACAACTTCTACTGAGGGCGCATTTACTAGCTGGTACTTCCACTTTGAGGGCGCATTTACTAGCTGGTACTTCAACTTTGAGGGCGCATTTGAGGGGGTCTAAAGCAACTTTTGTTACTTAGAAACTTTTTAGCTTTTGCATGCCTTGGGCGCATTTTGATGGGGGTCATGCCATTTTCTATGCGTTAGAAAATTCTCCTCCATCCTCTCCATGATGGGCGCATTCTAGAGGTGGTGATGTGTAAGGACCTGGTGTCTCTCAACCCCGAACTGATGCCAAATGATGAAATATGTTTTTCGTTTTGTTGGGTTTTGAATGTTTTGGTATTTTTGTGATTTTTGCAATATAAAGGCTTGTGCGATTTTTGCAAAAAACAATTCTATAATATGTAATAAATTCAAGAATGCGAATCTAGAGTAAATCAACTTCTAAACTAATAGCAAATGATTTTATTGTATCAGAAGAATGATTACATAGCTGAAATAATAACATGTAAATAAAAAGGCAAGCTATTTTTTATTCAAGAAACCTGAATAAGCTTGCAGCCGCCTGTATGAAGTCAATAGATGGTACGGCCAGCTGAAATAAGACAATCTCCCTCTGTAAGATAGACGCGGTAGCCTCCAGAGACCAAGGCGCAAGCATTGGGAGGAATGGCGACCAAAAAGGCAAGGCATTTTGTCTTGCAAGAAAGGTATGGCCTTGCAGCTCAATGGTACGGCAGCAACAGCAATTAATGCAACCGTACAAACTTGGAATGTGTGTCAGATGTTGAATAATGACTGGCCACTAAAAGAGATTTCCTTCTAAAAGAAAATCGATCCAAACCCCAACCTAAATCTTCACCAATAAACTTTGTAATAACTTCTGAATGAAGCCACTCAACTGACAATCTTCAACTGGTATTTCACAGCTTCAGTATGTCTGATTCTGAAGAGAGAACGTTCTCCAAAATCCAATGATTTGCAGAAACCCTTGTTTCTCCAACTCCGAATGTTCTCAGAGAGAAAAGACAAAATTTGAATAATCATATCATAATGAGTTCTATTCTGTCTTTGAGAAATAAATAGTTCTCTCAAAAATTCGACCCCCTTCAAAACAACAATTTAAATGCATTTAATAATATAAAATTCGCCTCTTTTGAAACTTAGGCAATTTCATTAATAAATGGCGTCCTTTTTTAATGAGTAATAAATACTCATTTAATATTAATATTACTCCACTATTATAAAGTATTAAATACTTTATAATTTGCCATTAATTAATATTTTAATATTTCACTTAAAGTGACTTTATTATAATAATAATTATTTAATTATTATTAAATGCTCCCTTATTCACCGTTTGCTCATCAAACTGTCAAATCTGAGATGACAACTGAACCAGGTGCCCTGCCAGAAATAGTAACCCCTGTCTGCCTGACTTACTATAAATAGTAAGTGTCTGAATATCACTTTGTAAGTCTCGCAAAGGCCCAAACCTTGAATCACTGATGGAGTGATGTCTCGAAACTCTGGATAACTGCCATGGACAACCCTCTAATCAAAACTGTCAGCCTACGAGGGTCAAATTGATAGGCTCACTCCTCAACAAACAACGTTCAGCTAAAACGGGGACATTACATGATGCCATTTAATTTTCATGACTTAGCAAAATTCCTTGCCACTTACTCATCTTGGCACATTTTTCCCTTTGAGCTTCAAGTTCGTGCCTTAAACAAATTCTAACCTCATACTCCTAGGGTGCATTTAAGGTATCCAACTTTGTATTGTGGGCGCATTTTAAGGGGGCTCCTACAATTTTTCATCACTTAGAAAGTTTCTTGCCTTGGAAATTTCTTCTTCATGTTCTGGGCGCATATGAGGGGTCAAGCTTCCATTTTCAATGCCTAAGAAATTCTTTGATGCCACCCTCTTCCTTGGGCGCATTTTATGGGTGGAGGCTCCATTTCGATTTTGACTTAAAAGATTTTTTTGATGCCTCCTTACTCATCTAGGTGGGCGCATTTCATGGGTGGAGGTTCCATTTTGATTTTGACTTAAAAAAAATTCTTGTCTTCACTCCTGCCAAGGGCGCATTCAAGAGGGGGAGCTTTCAGTTTTCATTACTTAGAATTTTCTTCAAATGCCTTGAGCTCTACTGGGCGCATTTTGAGGGGTACCAAGTAATTTTCAACGCCTTAGAAGATTTTCAAGTTCTCCATGATGCCTAGGGAGCATTCAAGACTTTGTTGCTCCATTTTTCTTGCCTTGGACATATCTGAACACTTAGCCAATTTTTAGCCTGCTCGCCCTCGTTCAGTATTTTTAGAAAATTTTGAAGCCCTTATGATTTCCATGAATTTCCAACTTTCTCAAGGCCTGATTTTCGCTCACCCTAGCCCTCATGACCTGACTATCCTGTTCACACCTGCCATCTATGCTGACCTGCTATTTTTAGCCCTATTCTGGAGGTGACTTACTACAAATAGTAATTACTCGGATTGCACTCAAATTTTACCAGTAGACTGCTTGAAAGATGATGATCGTGATGGGATACATCAGTTTTTCAGTTTTCCCGAGTTTTACCCCTCATTTTGAGTACCAAAGTTGGAAACCCTAATTTGGCTTGCATGTGCTTCGAATGACCTCCGTTTGACTCTGTTTCCGTTCTGGACTGCTCGGTCGTGAAACTAAAGCTTTGGAGGCTGCTGGAGTGAACCTGCTAAAAATAGTAAGTGCCTGAAAAAGTGATCAATCGACTACTAGATGTGTTTGCATGTCATACTACCCGGGAGATCTCAAAAAACCCAGAAAATTGGTCTACATGCGGGTACCTGCAAAAAATAGTAAGTCATCAACTTCACTTGCACGTCATACAATCGCGAAGCTCTCAAAAAAACCCATAAAGAATATCCTGACATACATTGAAAAATCATACATGCAAACCCTAAAATTTACTCCCGAAGCCAGAACTACTAAAAATAGAAAGTTGTCTGAATTTACTCAAATTTTGCAGGCAAGTCGCTCAAAGTGTTCTAAACATGGTGTAGCAGTCAAAATTTCAAAACTCCTGAGGAACAGGTCCCAAATTGAGTACTTACTAAAAATAGTAAGTTCTCAGAATTCAGCGAAAATTTAATGGGAACCTTCCTGATTGCAATGTCAGGCTCAGACTTCAATTCGCTCACTCAATTTGACCTCAAATTGGCCCGAAGAATAAAAACCCTAATCTAAGACTTAGCCAAAATTTCAACCTAAGCCCAAAGACGGGCACATCCCCGGAAAGACAGATGGAACAAAGAGAGACAGCCACAAAACAAAAGCCAAAAGACCCGAATGGAGCAAAAATTAGGGGGTCCCCATTTTGAATGGGGTGATGTGTGAAAAGGTCACAACAGAACACCTATCTTTTTGTTCTTAGGAAAGGCCATAGGGCTTATTATAGCACTGCTGCTCAAGATAAGATATTTTTATATTTTTTATCTTCAACATTGTATCAAGTAACACTCAGGAAAGGTGTAATCTGTTGTCTGTGATATTTCAGTCCTGAATTTCAGTCAGTTTGGTTTCTAAGTAAACTCTATTGGCTGCAATACATTTCAGAGCATATTTATACTTATTATCTGGCCATTATCATTGCTCAGTTTATTTTTGTATAAGGCTAAAGCCGTCCTCTTCTTATTAAGAGTTGTAATCAATCAATATATAAGGAAATGAAGTTCATAATCTGATTAACAGTTTAGTGTTTCTATTTTACTTGAAAATCTATGTCAATTTATGCTTTGCAATGAGATACATTTGATAAAATGGAACATCTATCAAACTGAGAAAATCGAAAAAAAATCGCAAGTCAAATCTCAGATCGGGGTTGCCCATTACAGAATTACAATTTCTTGAGGATTAGGGAACTACTCAGGTCTTGAGACCTGCAGTTCAACCTACATGGCCTTTCAAGGTGCTGCTTTGAGCTCAAACTGTTAGAAGCTTCATGATTGTAATGCCCAAAATTAGAATTTTTGCTTCATTAAGGCATTTTTCTAGAAATGGTCATCAAAAGTCAAAATTCATAATAATAAAAAACAAAAAAATATATATATTTTTAGAAATTTCTAAAAATAGACATGATTTAGGGTTTTCTAGGTTTGTTGTCAAACAGATGCTAGTAAAATTTTCTAAAAATAGAAATTATATTTTTAGAAAATGTCTAAAAATAGAATCTTTGCATGGAGGGCTCAAAATAATTTTGATCGGTTGAAAATACGTCCCAATCAGGCTAGTCTGGTCAAAAAGTCAGTTTTTCTCTGGTGGGTCTATTTTTCTTTTTCAGAAGATAAATCAGGACCTTTGAGGTCATCAATGGAGGATGGCCAGCTGCCAGGTGTCAGATTCAAAGTCTCAAATGCTGCACAGATCGATCAATAGCGAAAGATGCTCGAGAAACAGTCAACGGATGAAGCGAATCTAAAAATAGCGAAATCTGTAAAAAATATCCTAAGTTTGGAGAAGTTAGGTGCCTTAGTTCAAGGAGGGCGCCTAGCAGTCAATGCCTTAGCCAATTTTTCAATTTTCCAGATCATGCACGCACAACAATAAACATAGTCAACACGTCAGCAAAGGTGATCAACGCAGTCAACGAAGGTGGTGAAGGCTGACGAGGAAATTTGAAAATCTTGAAAAAATAATCTAACTCTATAGAAGTTGAGCGCATTATTTCAAGGAGAGGCCCAAGATCTCATGCCTTAGAATTTTTTGTCGTTTTTCAGAAAACATGCAATTTGACTCTTCAGCCCAGTTTAAATCCAATCAAATGCAGTCAAAAGCAATTTTAGGGTTGGGAAAAGTTGGAAATCATCTCAAATATGTTCAGGCTCTTCAATGAATCCATCATCCAGCACACAGGATCTATCAGACAACAAGAAATGCAAATCAAACGGAGGCGAAAACATGGAAAATGGAGAAAGTCAAAGGAAAAGTTGAAAATTAAAAAATTTGTCTAAGTCTGGAAGGTTTGGGCACCTTTTTCAAGGAGGGTGCCTTTACTGTCAACACTTAGAATATTTTTTGTTCATTCAAAACATTTGTCAAAACGCTTCCATCAACCTTGTTCTGGTGTAATGTCCCCATTTTGGCCATTAGCTCTTCATTTGGTTTTAGCCTATTTCCAGAAATCCATAGGCTTGTCTGAGGTAAAATCAGGGTTTCCTTCTTTGGAGGCTTTTTGGCATTTCTCTGAATTTACTATTTTTAGTAAGTTCTAATTTTGGCAGTGGTCCAGTTGGCAGCTCTTCAGTAAGTTTTCCATTTCAGTTGGAGCAGTTGAATATTGTTGAATTTGGCTATTGAGGTGTAAAAAGGGAAATGAGTTATTTCAAGTTATTAATGTTTTAATTTTAAGTTGTTCCCCCCCTTGGCCTAATATGATAACTTGAAGTTGTTTTAAAAGGTGTTCATGAAGGGTGGACGCCTCATGGAGGGAATAATTGATATTTTATATTGTTTTAATATGCCTTGGGTTTTGGACGCCATATTAAGGGAGAATTAAATATTTTGAAAAGTAAAATATTTCAAAAAGGAGCTTTTGGCGTCCCTTTCTCGGAGGAGTTATGGAATTTGAAAAGTCACTTTCAATTCTATAAAAGAGATAGTTTGCTCCAGCATTTATCATCCATTGTTAATTGCTAAAGTTATGCTATCGAAATGACATTGTGATTATTTCTTCGAGGGATGCTTACCTCCTAGATTCCAATCAATTTCGTGTTTGAGAGACAACACCTAATTGGTTTTTATTGCTGCTTCTCATTCAGACTAGTAGATCGAGTTCAATTGTTGAAGATTTTGAAGTTATTCTCAGTTTTGGTGTTGTTGATATTGCTACAGCTGAAAGTGTTTTTTATTAACAGCTTTTTGAGCAAATTATACATCATTCTGGGTATGTTTGCAAAGTGTTTCTAGACCCAAGGCGACCCCTTCCACAAGAGATTGGAATTTATTTCCAAGTCTTTGATTTTATATTTCTAAATCGCCCTTCTCAAGAGCCATACCATTTGGAGAGCATTGGGAATTGTGCCATAAATTAAAGGATGACTTTTGAGGTTGTTTCTTCATCTTGTCATGGGCGCCTATCCTCCAGAGGTTCATTGCACGTCGTTTCATGTCATTCGGAGGTATTTTGTTGAAATTATGAGCATTTAATTGATTCTTATAGTTGCTGGTTATTCATTTCCAAAATTGCAGATTTTTATCAGACTTGTTAGTTTTTTATATAATGCTGGTTTGAGCTTCATTTTTAGATCATTATTGTATTGTAAGAGTTAGAGGAAGTGCTACTCTAACCATTGATTGATTTGGAAGCATATCTTTCTTATTTACAGCTGTTTAATTCATTGTAAAGTTGACTAGTAGTACTAATAGCTATTTAGTTTATTTGCTGCAATTAGTTTAAATTTCATACTCCCACAATTGAGTGGTTGAGTTTAAATAATCATCTTTCTTTAATTGTAAGTTTCCCCCCACGTTAATAAGTGGAAGTGAGGATTTAAATGGCTGGCTTGTCACCCTTAATAATGTAATAATCTTACCCACTGAATAAGTGGAGTATCCCCACTGCTTGTGGATGCCTGCATCAGCAGATAAATTGTAATTTCAGTTCAGTTTATTCCTAATGATCCTCTAACCATATGCTATCACCTCGCCCACATTGGGATCTTGGTGAACATTCTTGGTTAGAGTTGCTTTCCATGCTGATTTGCATTTGGAGCTAACGCTAATCAGTGATTGGTTGTTGATTTGTGTGTTAAATTTTGGGAAAAAATTAAGGGGAATATTTCATCTGGCTTTCACAGAATCAGTCAGATGCAGCAACGGAGGCTGGCAGAAGGTACCATTCAACTCAAATTTGTTCAGGCTTGCTAGAATGACTGACTTTTAGTCTCTGCCATTCACCAGCTGGTGAGAAACGACATCCAAACAGGGGTCACCAACTACACACGAAATGGAGCAAAGTAAAAGTTGAAAATCTCAAAAAAATGGCTAAGGCAATGGATGTTGGGCGCCTTATTTCAAGGAGAGGGTGCCCAAGTGTTCAACACTTAGCATATTTTTTGATCCCAACAAGTTTTCTTCCATTTTGGTCTTCGTCAGCAACTTCCAAGGTATACAATCACGATCAGATGACGTCGGATGCCGGTATAAAGTTGGGGATCACTTCAGTAGTGGTCAAAGATGAGATTGTCATGGTCAAACAGAGATTATCAATCAACAGTGCCAATTTGACGGATCGTCAAAGTCAGAAGCAGTCTTCAATGGAGGCAAAAGCGAGTGAAAATTGAAAATAATGAAAATTTATCTAACTCTGGAGAAGTTGGGCGCCTTATTTCAAGGAAGGCGCCCAAGTCATCTCCACTTAGAAAATCTTTCAAAAACATCCTCATATGCATGCTTTTTGCGGCCCTATTCTTTAGGAATTCTCTGTGTTGATACAAATGAAGTTAGATATTTTCGCATGATAGGCTCCAAAATAATAGGGTTTTGCACGAAAACATTTTTTTATCTCCAAACCCTATTTAAGAAAGCTTTTAGCATTCGTTTTTCATAATTTACAGATTGGCTTTCAAAGGAAGAAACATAAAATTTTCTTCTCATCAAGATTTGGAGTCTCAAACGAAGTGATTTTTTAGCGTTTTTCGTGGATTTGAGATTGGGAGCACAAAAGAACACTTTTTCATGTATATTTTTCTAGGGCATCACTTTTAAGAAATAGGTGGTCAAAATTTTCAACTTTCATCGATCTAGGGTCTACTTGTTCTTCACTCCTCTTGAAGATTGGAAAATTTTATAATTTTCAAGAGAATCTACGTTTTCACGCATGTTAAGGAAATCCTCAGAGTTTTCAAAATCTGATGATTTGAGTCTCTTCAGAACGAGATTGTCTACAAAACCCAGACCTCAACTTATTTCTGAAAAATTTGCATGTCAGCTCTATTTTTTAGATCTTGCTTTTTTGGGAAAAACTCAAATTTTTGAAATCTGATGATCTGGGTCTCTTCACAACGAAATTGTCTACAAAATCCAGACCTCAGTTTTTCAACCCTACTTTTTAAGGAATCTTGCATGATCTTGTTTTTTTTGGGAAAAACTCGGATTTTTCATAATCTGACAATCTAGGTCTATTCTATCTACAAAACCCAAACCTCAACTTTTTTTCGAAAATCTACCTTTTCTAAAAAAAAATCAGCGATCAATTTTTAGCTCTTGTACAGAACTTTTCCGAACATAGGCGTGTTTACAGTCAAAAGTCAAGTTTTTAGACATGTAGTACTCTCCCACAAAAATCAGGACCAAATCAATGTTGCTCCACGATTTCCTAAGAACATTTGAAACCAACTTGCATCATGTACATGCAATGTTTGATTTGCATGCTCTGGAAGGCGCAAAAAAAATTGCAATCAAGAATCTTGATCGTTCTCGATTGCTTGCAGCAACTTCTATCCCCATCTCGGTGCAAAGCCTTGAATTTGTAATTGTTTGTGTCAAGCATTACAATCCAACTTCACGAGAAATCATATCAACAAATGGGCGTATTATTTGCAGCCTCAAGTTGGAAGATATTAAGAAGTGTTTTGCAATACCACCATGCATGGAAAACTTCATCATATCTATTGAAGAATGTGACAAAGTGTGGTATGCGCAAAAGGACAAGTGCCAAAAAAGAATGGCTCAGAAGTGGCTAAAAGAGAAGCAAAATACTTTGCCAAGGAATGTTGGGCACAATGAGTTCAAGGAGGAATTTGCAGTCATGATTACTTTGCTCAACCGAGTCACAGGTCAAGCAGAAGCCAACAAATTCCAGCCTTGGATGTTTTACGTCATTTCCCAGATTGTTGACAGAGCAAAACACTATGACTAGCGAGCGTTGATCAATGATTGTCTCCACCATCAAATGACAGAATTCTTCAAAGCCCATGAATTCCACATGATATCCTACCTCATATATCTAATGGCCTTTCAAGGCAAGTTTAGAGGTTTGAATGTCGTTGGAACTATGGGTGTTCAACATGTATATGATCATTACCCACAGTTAGAGTTTTTAGAATCTAAGCGACATTACAAGTGAGTGAATGATCTATTCTTGATGCATACGATGCGAGATCTTGATAATGAGTTGCATATACGGATTTCAACAGATGTCAGATTGGCAATGGTGGAGTGGGCTGATTGGTTTATCCAATTCCCCACGTCCTCCTACATAAGAGTATATGGCTTCTCAAGCGATCCAGTCATGCTACCTAGATATCCAACGGATGTGGTTGTGTTCATGGAGTTTCTAAGGCAAGTACACAAAATACACACATTTTTGAGTAATAGATGCAAGCCTGCATTGAGTTTCCCGTTTGAGATGAGCTTATATAGATGCAGATCAGAAGCTGATGCTAAGTTGATGAGTGATGAAATGTCAAGGTTCAATCTCAAACTTTTCAAAGAGAGACGTTCATACAATCCTGGTGGTGTCTTTGCAGCTCTTCTTGGTCAAAATCATACACATGTACCTACACTTGAAGATTTTTGGGTTAATTGTGCAAATGATTTCGAAGTGCGCAAGCGCAACTACTCCAGACTTACTCTTTGGAAAATGGCAGATTTCTTATCAGAAGATGTGGAGGGTTTGTCAGATAATGATGGGAAAGTTCTACTTTCCATGTATGCCCAAGATCAGGTCAAGCAACGGCCACTTTCACAAGTTGATTGGTTCGCCAAAGAGAGCACCTCAATTGAGGAAAGGGCAACCCAAGTTATCAAGAACAATAGGATCTTCCTGAACAATAAAAGAACACGAAAAGTAACTATTCTAGTTGCAAAGCAGCCAATAGTTCAATACTCTCTACCATCTTCTTCTAAATCAAAACCGAGAGTGAAGGCTATGAGCAATCCTCTAGAAGATACAAAGATTAGAAGAATTATGAAGAGCTTAAAGCAAAAGCCGAATCAGCAAGAACAATTAGTAGATGTACCAGAAGTTCCAGTTGAGTCCAGCGTGTGAAGAGCCCTACAAAATTTGCTTTAAAATTTCTGTTTGGACTCCTTTGGAAATTGATAACCCATTGATGTGTGAGCTGTAGATATGCTGTTATAATTTCTGTTGGTTGCTTGATTTGGTTTGAGGGGAGCTCGTTTCATAACACAGTGTCAATGCTCTGATACCACTGTGAAGTACCTTGCCCAAACTTGCCCTAAATTTCAATCAGCTTTTCTTGACTTTCTGGGAAACAATTTGCGTGAAACTGATCTCTGAGTATGTATATTGATTTCACTTGTCAACTAGACATATGCAAGCTGGTTATACAATAAAATATTTCACTGTAAAGTTTCTTTCCAAACAAAAAGAGGTTTTGAATGTTTGACAGTAGTTTCTTTTAACCATCCACCACTTTCATTGTATCAATGGTAAGATGTCTCCACATAAGCAGGGGCAATAAGTACCCAAATTTCTGAGAGATACTGACTTACACTGTAACTGATTTTCATTGCATTAAATTCAGAATTTATATCAGATCACTACAGTGGTAATTTCTATTTGTTCCCAGGTTCATTAGGTAGGCAAGTTAACAAACTATTGTCATATCTTTACTTGCAGATGGTCAAAACAGAGTAATGAATCGTTTACAAACTGATACAGTGGTCTTTTGAGATGCACTGTTTGGTGTTGGCAGATTAGGACCTTGCACATTCAAGATTTCATTAACAGATTACATGAAGACTGCAAGTGGCTCAAAACAGTGCTAGGAGTGCCAACCTATATACTCAGAATTATCAATGGGTGAAAAGAAACTCTCTAAATATTACAATAACAACATATATGAGTCTATTCCATCACTGAAACTCTTAGGAAACCATTGAAAGTTAAACAGCAATAATGTTCTGGACTGTATCAGCAACACAGAGTAATTTTCTGAGTATTACAGGTGCAGAAATTTACATACAGCCACTTTAAACACTTCAACAAACAGGGATACTACAATTCCAGCACATACAATATGATTTGTAACATATAAAATACTCAGACCTGGAGAATTCACTCGTCCCACTCAAAGAGGAGTTTGGAAGACCACAGAAGCGCCCAGAAATTGTAGCAGCAGTCAATAACATTTTCCAACAGTCACTTCTCCTCTTATACAGTGCGTCCAGCCTTCTAGTCTCTTCTAACAGCAGCCACGACCAAGATATGGAGCAAGTAGAGTCGTTTCTTTCTCTGAAAACACGTCCCTACTCTTTACTCGCCCAGAATAGCTTAAACACGCCCTTTTTATGACTCCTATGCTGGGAAACAAGGCGCCTAGGGTTTAACCATAAAGCCATGCCCTCAAATGTGTAGATGAAGTTCAAAATTTCGATCCATTGAAGCTGCAAAATCTCAGGTAATAAAATCACGAAAATCAGATGATGCTTTGTTTTTCTGTCAATCCTTTTGCTGATGCCAGGCTAGGAGTGATCTCTCACACTCGAAACAAGGCGGCTAGGGTTTCCCAAACCCACGTATTTCAGAAGCTCGAGTCTTCTCTCTTCAAAAAGAAAATGCATATCAAAAGGTAAGTCGAATGTTTCTTCCTTCTCTCTTTTTGTATTCTCCATTCCAAAAATTAAAGTGACTTTTATAAAGTCATATTTTAAATATTTCACTAGGTCACTTTATAGACTTATAAAATAAGTGACTTTGTAATATTTCGCTTAATTTAATTAAAATAATTGATTAAAGTAATCCCAAAGAAATATTATTAACTTTGTGAACAACTTAATCAATTAAATTAATTAAGTCACTTATCCATAAATTTGGGGACATTACACAGCGCCACAAGTTGAAGTCATGCCTTCATCTCCTGTTCTTCCACTGTCGCCGAGGCCTTCTATTCATATAGATTCAAAAGGTGATTCACCAATTCGCAACGCCTCAACACCTATTGATCCATCAAGAGTTGTTGGAGCTGGAACCGGTCCTCCCAAAGAAGTTAGTAAATACTCCTCATTATGCCTTGAGAACTTGTTGGGTAAGAAGAGGAGGAATCCTTCTTATTAGTTGAACTTTGCAAAACTTGATAGAATCTACCAAGACAAAACAAAGAAGAAACTTAAGAAGCAAGTTCATATGGAGAAGAATTTTGAAGGCGAGATTATACTTGAGTTTTCCACACCTCCGAAGGACAAGAATGTTGATGAGGTTGAAATTGATGACTTCAAGGTTGTCAAGGCCAATCTCAGAAGAAGCACCCGGCATACTAATGTAAATCTCTTCAAGGTTGCAACAAATAATCTGAACGAATGAGTGCTCAAGGATGGAGAAGATAACAGCCCTCAAGGCTAAGATTCGACAGCTGCGGCAGTATGTTTCCAATCTACTTCATGGTACTTCATGAGCCACCTTGTTGTTTCCACAAATTTTGGAGTCATCTACAAATCAACATCAACTAAGTTAGTTGGTCATGGACGAAAAACATATGAGAGATGGATAAAAGAATTCATCACCAGGGGCAAATTTATACTTGCAGAGATGTACCAATTGAGGTATAACGCCCATGATCTTCGCTCAAGGATTTAGGAGTTTGAACAGAATATAGCGGAAAGGAAACCAAGAGACGAGATCGTCATTTCTGACTTGAGAACGACTTATGATTCAATCATTACAGAAGAACAAAAGAAGAAACTTTTTACTTGGAGAGAACAACAACTCTTCAAAGTAAAAC
>VDFB02343635.1:0-14482 GCA_007258455.2 Sequoia sempervirens | reverse complement strand
TTCCAGATGGGTGGAAATTTAGTACTAATTCATAAAAAGAATGGTGAAATTAGGTTGTACGTATATTTTCAAAATTTGAATCGTTCATAAAAAAAATATAACTATCTGGTGTCATCATTGGATGAGTTGTTACATATTTTTAATGGATCTTAAATGATGCCTTTCCTTGACGGGTACTTAGGCTATAACCAAGTGATGGTTCAATATAAAGATAGACATAAGACATCCTTCACCACTAAATGGGGGACTTTTGTATATAGGAGAATGCCTTTTGGTTTAATCAATGTTGGATCAATGTTCCAACAAGCGATGGATATTGCAATTCAAAGATTTAATAGGAAAGTGTATCATCATTTATATAGATGACTTGACAATTTTTTTGAAGAAAAGGGGTGATCACATTTCAAACCTACACAAATTATTTCAGAAGTGCAGAGAATTTGGTATTTCACTAAATCCAAAGAAATGCATTTTTGGAGTGACAAAGGGAAAGTTGTTGGGGCATGTCATCTCAAAGAATAGAATATCTATTGACCCTAAGCATATTCAAGCCATACTAAAAATTTAGCCTCTTGCAAACAAAAGGTAAATAAATTCATTCTTCGGTAAGATTAATTTTGTCAGAAAGTTTATTACTAGTTTTACTAAAATTATGAGGCCCTTGAATGCAATTTTGAAACAAAATGCTAAATTGGATTGGACACCTAGAGCGAAGAAATATTTTGAGGAGATAAAGTGAGAAATAGCTAGGGCTTTGGTTTTAGTTAGTCTAGATTACTCCTTGGAAGCCATTTTACATATACTACTTTGCTTCAGAACATTCATGTGCAATTATGTTGATGCAGAAGAAAGATCAAGGAGATGAACATCCACTCCATTGAAAGATGTTGAATTATGATATTCGAGTGTAGAAAAATAAGCATATGCATTGGTTCAACGAGTTAAGAACTTCAATCATTACATCTTGAGAAAAAAAGTGTTTGTAATTGTTCTAGATCTAGCTGTTAAAATCCTACTAATGCTAGGTGAAAGATAGGCTAAATGGGTGACAACGCTATAGGAATATGACATGGAAATACAACCCATGAAATTGGTTAGAGGAAAAGCCCTGACTCACATAATGAATGAAGTTAATTTAGAGCTCACAGTACATCAATATAACCTTGAATATGTTTCTTTAGATGACTGGTATGACGATATTGTATATTACCTGTTGAATCAAAAATTTCCAACACATCTAAATACTATGTAGAGAAGAGCATTATGTTTGAAGAACCATAGTTAAATGTTGAAAGGATCCATATTATATAAGAAAAATCATGAAGGTATTTATCTTTGATGTCTCAAGAAACTAGAAGCAGTCCATGTGGTAAATGAGTTACATGATAAGTTTGGGACAAGCCATGGTTCAACTCTATCCACTGCAAATCAATTTCTTCAAATTGGATATTATTGGCCAACATTGTTCAAAGATGTCCATGCACACATATGTTCTTGTCAAACATGCCAAACTACTGCTAGCAGGGAGAAGTATTTTGTTGTTCTGTTACAATAGGTAGCTAAGGTGTGCCCTTTCACATAATGGGGATTATGTTTTATCGGTATGATTACTCCACCATCTTCTATGGGATACAAGTATATTCTAGTCACAACTGATTATTGTACTAGATGGAAAAAATCAATCCCATGTAGAAAATGTATAGTGGATGTTATTAAATTTCTAGAATATCACATTATTACTCATTTTGGCTATCCAATTGTATTTATTTGTGATAATTTCCCTACATTTTCATATTTGAAATTTTATGGGTGGGATTTTCACTATGGTATCATTCTAAAATTTTCTTCAAATTACTATCCCTAAGGTAATGGACTGGCCAAATCAATGAACAAAAATATCTAAATGGTCATTCATAAATTGCTTGATAAAAATGCAAAAGACTGGCATACCTAGTTGTAGTTTTCTGTATGGGTGGATCATACATGTCAAAAGGTTGCCTTAGGTATCTCCCTATATCACTTAGTCTATGGTCAAGAGCTTTTTTTCCCCATCTAGTTGAGGATCCCCACTTTATAGTTCATTAATGAATTTTATGATGAAAGGGAAAGGATCAAAACTCATTTGGCTAAACTTCTCCATTTGGAGGAGAAACGAGATGAAGCAATTGAATTTTTTTCCAAACATTAAGGTGTTGTGAAGTGCTGGTTTGATCAAAATGCAAAATTCAAGGCCTTTAGGATTGTTGACCTAGTTCTATATTGGGATAAAGCCCACAAAAAGAAAGGTGGGCATGGAAAATTTGAAAAGCTCTTGCTTGGCCCCTTTCAGATCTCTGAGATCCTAGGAGATAATGCATTTCACCTAAAGACTCTCACTAGAGAGGATGCCACATTACCTATCAATGGGTAGTATCTCAAGAATTATTTCCTTTCCTGAGTTGTTATAGCTTGTCCTTGTACACAGTTAGTTTGGGTGCTTTTCTTAGATTTGGTTTTCTTTGGTTTTCTTTTTCTTTCTTATTTTGGTTAGTGTAGGTTTAATTTTTTTTTGTCTTTGTTGGGTGAATTCTCTCGTTTTCTCTTGGGAATGTTTTCAGGTGCAACCTTAATTAATTCATTTTTTTTTCCAATGACTATTTTGAGTATTTCATTGATAAAATCTAATCAGGTTTTCAGAATGGATGATGGTTTTCCTCCATGGATGTCAAATGATCTAAACATATGATAAGTCATTGGTTGGATTTGGTCTCAATTATTCTAAAATCCTATACCCATCACATCTTAAGAATCCTAGGTTATCATATGTTCCATTGTGGAGTTATGCTAAGTGAGAAATATTAGATTTCTACTTCAGTGCCACTATGATTCTCAACCTTGATTGTGAGCTTCATTGTTCACAGGTTGAAAATGAAAAAGAGAAAGCAA
Organism: Sequoia sempervirens; assembly: GCA_007258455.2. Taxonomy (NCBI): domain Eukaryota; kingdom Viridiplantae; phylum Streptophyta; class Pinopsida; order Cupressales; family Cupressaceae; genus Sequoia; species Sequoia sempervirens. The sequence goes on along the minus strand of VDFB02343635.1, from coordinate 11,557 downwards.
AGAAAATATGAAATGAAAAGGAAAAAGATAAAATCATAAAAGGAATAAAAAATTTCAACTTTTAGGAGGATTCGAATAAATCTACTAGGGCTATGGACACCTGATTGGTAGTAGAGCTATGTTTGAGAGAATCATAGCGATAAGATTTTTGGGGCTATGGATGCCTGACTGATAGCGAGGCAATATCCTGAATGCTTTTGGAGTAGAATCATTCACATAGCTTAGCATGGTGAAGCATAGGTTCCTATAGTCATCCTAACAAGGGAAATGAACACACACACACACACTTGGATTTTAGTATATGAAGGACTAGATCTCTCAATGGTTTTGATTCTTTAGGTGTTTTCCTAATGTGAGGATTGAAACTAGAGATTTTGGGTTCATGATTTCTATTTGTCATCAAAATGATTTGAAGCATTTCCCAATAGAGTCACCATAAGCATTTTACCAACAAAGTCACCATTTGTTGTTCCTTTTTTACACACACACCTCACTGAAAGTAGGGAACCCCTGTCTTTTATTTTCACCTTAGATTGTGCCTTTTCCCCTTAAGGGATAGGTCCATTGAATCTTGTTGGTGTCACCTCTCGAGCTTTTAATGATTGCAAAAATGTTAGAGGTGGGTATGTTTGCAACAATTAATTATATGTTTGAGCCTTTGAAATACCACTAAGTCCCTTAAATGACTAATTTTGGGCTCAATTTCTCTAAATCCATAACCCTTTGGAATCCTTGAAGTATCTCTTTTTTATGGAATCTAGACTTAAATAGATTCCCCAAGATTCTAGTTTTTTGTGGATATCATGTCCTTGTGGAAAGCTAAATTATTGTGTCACCATTGAGTTCATGAGTCTTTGATTTTTCTGAAGTGATTTGTATCACTAAATACATGAGGCACTGATTTTTTGACATATAAGTGATTATGGATTTCTTGACATTGCAGAAATGTCATGTCACAAAATTAATGCACTCTGCAGTACATACAAAGGAATTAATGGGGAACATATTGAATAGTTTTAAGCTTGTTTTACTCGTTATTTAATCATTCCATTTTGTAATTTTCATTTGAGGTGTTTGAGAAATTGAGGGGCAGAGTGCATTGGGTGATTTGGAGCTAGGGTTGGTCATTTGGGTTTGTTGATTTCTCCATCGGTGCCTATGGTTTTCTAAATTCTTCATTTTCTTTGTTGGAGATCAAAGGTAAGGTTTTAATCCTTCATTCTATTTTTATTTTCACATTAATTCATGGTGGTTTGATGTCATTTTTTATTTAATCATGCTTCTTTCTCATTTAGAGTCATTACAATTGATTTCTCATTGTCTTTGAATGTAAAGTGAGTTAGGGTATCTTTTATGTATTTTATTTAGTAGTCTAGGGTTTATACAATCGATAATGGATTATAATGCAACATGATAGGTTGAAGTTTGATGACCATAAACCTAGGGCATCAATGAACACTTGCATTTGACCTCATTCATGGTCTGATGGCTTTGGGTGTAGATAGTTAGAGTTTAAATTAGTGTTCAAATTAACCACTATCACTATCTAAACCTCCATTTGGTTTCATTCAAAGGTTTGGTTATGTTCTCAATCATTTTTATTGCCTTAGAATTTTTTTGGATGCACATATTCATAAACCCTAGCATGCCATAGCAATATACATTAGAAATCTTGTAAATCCAAATATTCATTGGTTATATGGGATTGGTAGAGTTTGAAGTGAGTAATATGTTGGAATTGATACTAATTGGTATTCACAAAATTTCCCATGAAATTTTGATAAATCACAAAATAGTGAAAATTTGGAGCCTAGCCATTCAAATTTAAATCCATCGTGGAATCCTTGTGAGTTAAAAAACCAATAGCTGGTCTCATTGTTGAAACCTTGAGATGTTGGATTGCATGACCTTATTCTATCCACTGATTCCACAAGTTAATGAAAACTTCGACTGATTTTTTGTCACAAATTCCATGAGTCCTTGGATTTCTTGATGGGTTCCTCATCGCCGACTTCCTAGGGTCGTGGATTCTGTGAATTCCAACTGGAAAAGGATTCCTTGATGTTTTACATTGGTGATTTCTTAAGTAGTGGATTTTCCTAAAGTGTTGACTTGATTATGATTTGTGTTAAAGGTAAAACTCTTATAGTATTGAAATGGTCTAATGGTCTAAAGGTTAAATGATGAGATTAAGAATGATTGATTTACACTTGATCCAATGTCACTAATTCCTTAAGGTTCTAGATTTATCGATGGAGGTTGTTTCACATATTCCATGGAGTCTTGGATTTTGAAAAATCCTTGTACTGATGGATTCTATGCATTCCATATCTAACCAAAAAAACTAATGGTTGTTTAAGATGATGATTTGAGGGTTTTGGAATGAATTCCTTTGGTGTCTTTATTGATAATATGATATTATATGTTTTCAATAGGATTGTCTTGATTTTCCTAACCATGTCTTATTTTTTTAAGCATTTCAAGCAATTGTCATATTTTTTCTAACTAGATGTAGGTAGAGTCAAGAAAAGCTAAGGCAAGAAAAGGAAAGAAAACCGATCTAGTGAAGGAAGAGCTTACATGGGTAGATAAGATGAAGTATGACTTCAAAGGAAGGATCTTAGAATCCAAGATCACTTATTACTAAGGAGAGGTTGGAGACACCAACATGGGGCATATTTATCTAGAGGATTTCAAGAAGAGAATATATTGTTATACTCAAACAAAACTAGCAAGAAAATTGGTACACATAGGGTTGGCTCAAGCAGTAGATTTCCCTCCATCCATCTAATGTCCAAAACTAATAGTGGAGTGCTCAAAGTACTATGATTCTCATAGGATAATGATAATTGGACCTCAGGGTAGAGTATTGGCCAACTTAACTAAGGAATATTTGGCTGAGGCCTTTGGAATTCTTTCCCACCATAAATTGAATAAATTCAAGATTGATACAGTGAAAAAGTTCTACACAGATAATATTGAGAGAGCACTGGAGATGATTAATGCTTCATGGACTAAAAAAAAAGTTCACACTACTCCAAGTTGCCAAAATTGTTACATCGAAGTGACCTCAAGGTTGAATAAAATGACATAATCATTATTCTCAACAAAGTGATGGGTTTGGAGAAGGCATCTAACTCCTTTGAAACGGATGTTTTATGTGTTTGTAGAAATAAGAAAGACACCAACTATCATTGGGTAGGGTTGATCAGTGACAACTTTGATAGATAGCTAAGAGCAATACAAGATACAAGGAAGTTCACAATGAATTCCTACATTTTCTACACTCTTGCAAGGAGCTTTAAGTACAAGAGATTGAGCTACAAGTGAGTTATTGGTGAGAACAAGGTATATGCGATTTACCACCAATTTCATCTATTGAGAACCTCACACTACATAAGGGTAAATGATGCATTCACCATGTACATTACAAGGACATTGTAGGAATCAGTACATGTGAGGATTTCAACTGAAGCAATGGAGCTTGTGAAGAAATATGGCTATTGGTACTTACAATTTCCCATGTGTACATATATTAGTATTCAAGGATGCCACTTGGTGCCATAGGGTACCCTACTAAAAAAATTGTGTTGTTAGAGGTGACAAGGAAACTAGTTACATTTGATAAAGTTTTGAAAAATATGCACAAGAAATGGTTTGGAGGGGAGTTCCCCTTAGTAGTTAATGGTTGAGGAATCTTGTCCTTTTCAAAGTTCTCAACAATCTATACAAAAATGGAATATTTGAGCTCATCTACACAAATATTTTGGGCCTATTTTGATCTTTATGGAACAACACATAATGTAGCTTTTAGATATTACATGAACAAGATAAACATTGAGAATTACTAGGAAAAATGTAGAGATGGACTAGAAGTATTCAAGAGAAAATTCTCTAGGATATCTCTAAAAATGATTACATTCTATAGAGTCATGCAGGTTCTAGATCAATTGATGATGATAAGGATGTGATTCAATACCATGATTAGATGGAAGTATCCAACAAACCTCTCCCTCCGATAGACTGGGTCGAGGAAGAAATCATTGATTTGGTACAAGTTACTACTCCAGTCCTTAAATACTCGAAGCAATGGGTAAAGCATAAAATACTGGAATTAGAAGTAGATAGATTCAAGCCCACATATGAATTTATGGGGGATCTAGACTCATAATAATCTTTAGAGGATGAATCAGAGAAAGAAGATGAAGAATCAGAAGAAGAGTTGTTGGTTATCAAAAGGAGAAAAGTGAAACAAAAGGCTAAGGCCAAAATAGAATAACCTAAAAGGTATCCAATCCCAAAGAAGAGGAAACCCACTAAGTTTATCATCGAGGAAACTAAAGAAGCATCCCCTAAGCCTCAAGCACCCAAAAGAAGAGTACTACTCAAAGGAAGAGGTAAAGGTGGTTCAAGTGATTCCCCTCCTAAGAGGCGACAAAAAGATAAAGAAAGTGGAGAGAATCCAAAAAGATACAGAGGGAGGGACCCAAGAAGGAGCAATCAATATGGAGAGTTTTCAAGAAAGAACTCAAGTTAATACAAGGAAATATTCTCCTCGGTCTAGGATTCCATTTCCTAACCTTGATAACATAGAGAGAATAGTTGCAGAATTGGAAAAAGCTACACAAACATCACAATCTTACAAGGATAAAGCTATAGAAGAAGTGCTCATTAAAAAAATTCCTCCTAAGATGCCTCCAGAGGATGTTCCTTCTGATAAGGAAGAGGAAATAAAAGTAGAGAAAAAAACATTTAAAGATCATGTTTCCAAAGATTAGAAATTAGATGAGGAACCAGAGAATGCCAAGGATGGAGACCTTAGATATTTTTGGGAGCAATTCAATGTAAATGTTTCTGAGGTAAAGATAGAAGAGGAAGAAGAGAAGGTGAAAGAATTTAATGTTGAATCTTCTAGAAGAGAGGGGGTCCATGAAGAGAGGAAGAAATAAATGGGGAAAAACAACCTTTTAATGAAGAAAGAAATAAAGGGGAAGACCTCCAAGGATAAAATAATGTTGAACTTGATACAAATTTTGAAGTATTAACTGCTTCGGATTGGCTTAAGGAAATCCTCTAGCATAAACTTGTAATAATTCAGGATGTAGTTCCAAATTGGGACAATTTTATGGTTGGCTTGAATAAACCAAAGGAGAAGAAGAAAGCTAGGGTAATCTCCAGGATTACAAGAGATGATTCTAATAATAGGTTGTTGCACATTACTACCCCTAGAGTGGAGAATAATGAGGATGCTACTCGGGCCAAGGATTACAATCCTCAAACTATTAATTTGGGCCCATCCACCAAGAACCAGGAAGAAAAAGATATGAAAGGATCAGTAGATGCTATTTTGAAAAGACTAGATAAAGAGGTGAAGGTACAAAAGAGAATTTGTAGAGAAAATTTGAAGAGCTACAAAGGTATATGCAACATCTGGTTAAGCCTCTTCAAACTCAAACTGAAGTAGGAACATCTACACAACCCATAATCATGTCCAAATATTCCATCAATGCACTAGAGAAGATGAGGACATTAGTACAAATAACTCAAGATTGGGTGATAGGAGTGTTCCAAAAAGGTATTCCATTAATTGAAGAAATCCTACACCTATATGAGAAAACTATTTATTTTTAGGATATTGTACAACAAATGGTAGCAAAGTACAAAGCATGTGATGATAAATCTATAGTTTGGTTATTGAAGGTGATTTAAATTCCTGGGGAGGTACTAGTTAAAGAAGATATTCTTACTTATGAGGATATAAAGAAGCCCTAGGAATGGATTGAAGCCTTCAAGTTCAGAACGGAAATAATGGATAAAGCTCTGGAGTATAGATTCTAAAAATTCAGAGTGACTTAAGTGATGTCATTGCTGGCTGCACCTTGTTTCTTGAGGTAATGATGGGAAAGACTCAAATCAAAGATTACATGAAGTATGATATATTGAAAAAATGGTGGAAAGATTCCTATTCACATGTAAAAGATCGATATGTTATATAAAATCATGTGGAAGATGTTGGTATATATATCACTATTATGCATAAGTTTCACGAATCGAAGATTGAGTAGGATAAAATATTGAAGAAGTATGAAAATGAATTTTAGTCAATTACTTTCACACTTAAATTTATCCCAACTCCCAGTCAAGCCGACTTAAACAAGGTGTTCAATAAATATCAAGAGTTTTCTAGGAGGCAACAAATAAACAAGGAGGATAAGTAAAGGGCACATCTACCTTGATTTTTGTGTCATTCTTCACCAACAAGCTAGAAGACAAGTCAACTACCCAGAAATTAGTGCCTAGAGCCTTTTATTTAATATTTTTAGGTGGTATCTCATTTTAAAAACAAATTTTAAAATTTTTATTATGAATTTACATTTTAAATGGGCATTTGAATTGTATAAGGCTGACCTATTTTGGCTAACCTACTTTAGCCACCCATATCTTAATGTAATCTAGATCATTGGTTTCTATGCTAGATTTTTATTGAATTCTATATATATGAGGCCTCTCCTCAATTGAAAGGTTGATTCTAGAGGGTAAACCCACAAAACTAGTTTACAATTCCAATAAGGAAGGTAACGTTACAAAAAATGCCCCCATGAAAAAAAAAATTGGTTTTTAGGGGTTCGAACAAACATTTGGTTCAAGTGAACCCAAATAAGGTTTTCTAGAAACCCCCTTCAAGCAAACCCATTAAGAGAAGTATTTGGGTCCACCATTCTGGGAAAAAACAAAGAAAACTTTGTGGAAGGGTTCACTCAGACCCTTCTCCCCCTTTGGCACCAAAGAACTCCAAAAATTTTCCCTTCGAAGCTCGAGTTGAGGATGAAAATGGAGGAGACTTCACAAACCTAACTAGATAATGATAGTCCTTAGAATGAGCTATCCAATGAATATAATTGTAATATGTTTTGGTTTTATTATGTATTTGTTTTTTAGTTTCATTAGACATAGGTTTTTCACTGAAAATGAAGCTCTTTGTTTTTCACATGTGGAAAAATAATAGATTATAATTTTATTTTTTTGAAAATATGAGTGCACTAGATATTGAAGTCCTTGATCCAACAAAAATAATTGAATTTATGTACATACAAATAAAGTTATGTTGTATATGGTCCACCTATGTCTGAATTGTAATTGGTTTGACTTTGAACATGATTAAGGAAAAAATATTCAATAAAACACTATGCAACCAATTGGAAGCACTAGATATCATAATCACAAATCTGAAATTGAAAAAAATAGAAATTTATCCTTTATGGAAAAAAGGTTATGTTATATACGGTGACTGTCACTCCTTAAAAATGGTGTTTATTGAAAAAACTAGTTTTCAAAGGAGATGGAGAAAGAAGTGCAATCTAATTCCAAAAATTTTGCAAAAAATATATTTAGAATTTACATAGAAAATTTCACAAATCACTAGTTTTCATCATCTTCAAATTCATCATGGTTTAGCTGCTATAGGTACCCAAAAGTGAAGATTTAGTTAGAAAAAAACAATTTAGTGTCTAGTTAAGCCAAAAATTGTAACACAGTATTGTGGGATCACCCTAGAGTTGTTGAAAACTTTTGGTGAAGTTAATATAAGAGAATACATTGACTTGGTGCTCTTTTTTATGTTATTTCATTCTTGTTCATGGTTCCTATGTTTCCAATCTATTTTAGTTAGGTAGTTTCATATTTAGTTATAGTTCTTTCATGTTGATGATGAAGTATTGAAGGTTTTTAATGAATCTTCTACCCATACTATTTGGAGTCTTTCTTATTGAAAGTCACTTTTCATAGTTAGATTGGTCCATATTTCATTGCATTAGTTCAATTGTGAATGTTTATACATAGTATTCAAATCTACCTGTATATGTTTGGATGTTTCACAATTTGAAAATATTTACATTCCCTTGTTCATATTGCACTATTTTTATGATACTATGGATGTTAGCTTGGCTAAAAAAGAATTGGTTATTAGGGATTTTTTCACCTTAAACGCTAAATAATTTACATGATTTCACTTAGTTTTTAGATTAAGATATCTATCAAACCCTTGAATATTTTGTTGTTTATTTAAGATATGTGTTAGATTAGGACTACAAGAATCAATTGCATTTTTATATTTGATGAAGGAATTGTTCCTAAACCTCAAATATGGAAGTTGTTGTTATGGTTTATCCTTATCCTTAGATCTTACAATTTAACCCTTGTAATCTACCATAAGTTTTAGTATTTTTTTAAACCATAAATGCCTCTTGTGATTACCAACAAATGTCATCATCACTGAGATGTTTATGCATTGTCAAGCCCTAACATTAGAGTCATTAGGGTTATTTTCTAAAGGTTTTCTATAGAAAATCACCTTTCAAGAGAGATAGAGTACTTGTGCTTTATCTATGTTGTGTAGTGCTAAAATAGTCATCAACACTATGTGTAAGAAGTTTGTAGAACAATAGAAAAATGAGTTTGAGATGTCTATTTTTAAGGAGATGAATTTCTTCCTTTGTCTACAAATCAATCAAATAGATAAATCCATTTTCATTTCATAATCAAAGTATGTCAAATAAATGTTGAAGACGTTGGAATGGAAGATTCTAAACTAGTATGTGCTCCTACAGTTACTAGTTGCGAGATGAGAAAGAATAATGAATTTCCCAAGGATGATCAATGAAAGTACATATCAATGATTGGTGGAATGCTATATCTAACTACTAATAGATTGGATATCATGCATGTAGTTTTTCTTGTGGCTATATTTTAAGAAGATCCTATAGAATCACATGTTGTAGCAACAAAAAATGATATTTAGATATTGAAGGGCACTCCAGATCATGGCTTATGGCATCCAAAGGATACTAATTTCACTTTGAGTGCTTGCACAGATGTAGATTGGACTAGTTGTATAGATGATAGACAAAGTACAAGTGGTGGTGCATTATTTCTTGGATGTAGATTAATATCATGGCTAAGAAAGAAACAAGGTTTAGTTTCTTTATCTACTATAGAGGTTGAGTACATTTCAACAACATCTTGCTACACACATGTGTTATGGATGAGGTAAACATCAAATGGTATCAGAGTGGTGTATGATGATCCTATTTCTATCTTTTGTGATAATATAAGTGCAATGAATATTTTAAATAATCAATTTATTCATTCAAGGACAAAACATGTATCTTAATTTATCATCACTTTTTGAGAGTGAAGGTTCTAGAGAATGAATTAAAGCTTGAATATGTGCCTACAAAGGATCAAATTGATAATATACTCACTAAGTATCTTCCTAAGGATACTTTTAGGTATCTCTTGGAGAAGGTGGTTATTGCCCCTCCTTCTTTGAAAAAAATGCACAAGGATATGCATCAATCTAGTGGATCTCAAGATTCACTCTTTGTTTTGGACTTATGTTTGTGGCTACCTCTCAGGGGGAGTAGGTAGCAACATTGTTGGATGTTGCAATCAAAAGGGTGTATGTTGTCATTGTGCAATGATAGCTAATTTGGTACAGTTTGGTGTGTACTCCTAAGGGGGAGTGTACAAAGAAATAAAGGAAAAATTATTGCAAAAAAGTTGTGACAAGGTTTATTGATGTCAAAGGGAGAATAAATGATACAATTTTGTTGTCGTTTTCCATTGATGTAAAAGGGGGTTGAGAGAGAGTCATGTGAAAAAGAAAAAAGTTAAGAGAGAGAGAGAGAGTTGTGAAAACATAAGTATCAAAGGGGCAGAGAGTGTAAGTTGAGAAAAGAGTATAGGAAATAGGTATGGTGTAGAGCTATTGTGTCTTTGATGGTTTTTCACATCTTGTGTTGCCATCAATGAAAATGGGGGAGATTGTTGCAAATATGAGCATATTGGTGTTGTCATTAATGTCAACAAGCTTGTGTTGTCAACTATATAAGGAGGAAGATCAATAGTCAAGGATATTTTTATGTGACTATGTTGGTGTTATCCATGCTTTGTTTAGTTGCATTATGTTGTCATCAATAAGCTATTGATGTCAACATCTAGTGTTGCTTTGATAAGATTCTATGATATATGGTTGAGTTGCTATGTTTTAGTTGGTTTAGTTTTAATGAGGAAGTGTTGAAGGCGATGAGGATGTGAACCAGATGGGCATATCTCACTACAAAGAGAATCAAATCTCTAAGAAAACTCTACAATTTGAAGCTGCAATTTGCATTTATGGAGCTACCTCATGTAATATCCATTCAACCCTTTATTTGAAACCAATAACCACTTTATAATATTCTAGAAAGTTTAACTCCTTTTTTTCAATGGCTAGAGGTCCAACCGTTTGTTTTCTTGCCTAGGAAAATGTTTTATTGAAATTCAAATTTTGACAACACAACTTCCCAAATCCATAACTTTTGACTTAAGTGTTTGATTCACTATTATAATATATCATTATAAATCTCTCAAAGAGATTTACAATATCAAAATGATCTAAATATCATTTTATCCACTTTTCAAGCTTTCTTTAGGCTTCTAAGGACTTCAAATTTGAGCTTGAAACTATATTGGATAAATTTCTTAAGATGAAAGTTTTAATATCTATCAAATGGTATAGAATATTGAGATGATTCTTCTGCAATCAAATGCATTTTTCAATTATGCTCCTTGGGGTAAAATTTTAAGTCCATACATGTTCATTTAGGCTGACTTACTAAAAATAGAAAGTGACGATTTTTGGATTTTTTTAGACTTCAGACTATCTTACACCCCTTAAGTTTCATAATGGAACTAAAAAAAACTAAAGAAAATAAGGAAAAACATTCTTTTGGGTGATGTAAGATTTTCCTTACACCACTAGATGCTATTATGTCAATGTTTATAATATATTTTGTTAAAAATCTAATATTGGGGCTATAATCTGTGTTGTATATCATTAAATTTTGAGCCTTTTTTTGATGTACTTGGCTAGATTAGAGGATTTTCTCTTGTTTCATAATATCTATATTTGGCCACATCAAGGCCCCTTTTGGAGTTTCTATAACACCTATAGTTGACCATTATAGGACCTTTTATAATTATTGCAATAGTTATATTTGGCCATTTTAGGTCCCTCTTTTTTATTTCCTTCTCCTTAATATATTATCACATTTTATGTTCTCTACACCTTTCGTCCAAAAAATAAAAAATCATAGACTTCTATTATCCTTTGGAAAATAAATAAAAATATTGTAGAGTTTCCTCACAAGCATTTTCTCTCAAATTTCTTCAAAACCTTAATGAATTTACTTTTATAGATTTCCCTAAATATGGAACATATATTTGTGAATTATTACAAATAGAAAAATAAAAAATCCTATTGATTTTCCTTTGTGGTATGTCTAATCAATATTATCCTTTTCAAAATTATTTTATAATATTCAAATGTAACAACCATTTTGAATTTTCAACTCTTTCATCTATTTTTATCTTCATAGATACATTTAAAAATGTGAACAACTTTTGATAGTCATAACTATTGATCTAGGTAACTAATTGAACTCTCATTTCTTTTAAAAAATATCTTATAATGCTCTATTATCTTAACAATTTTTACACTATTTTTGAAAACTTTTGG